>SNQJ01S0045033.1:45521-62641 GCA_010110895.2 Picea sitchensis
TCAAGTTAGAACAACTTGCTACGAAAAAAACATCAATTAATATAGAAACAATGATTAAACCTATGGAATTAGAAAAGTATTCAAACTTAAAATTCCAAGTCTTGGAGAAAGGAACCAATACATATCCAATCAACATCACAACTCGAAAAGATGCGAATCAAGTTGAAGCAAGGATATTTTCAGATGTCACACAAACAATTGAAACTCCAAGTATCTCTACCAATAAACTTTTAAGGATCAACAAAGCAACACAAGTGTCCAAAGAAGACCTACTTCCGAAAGTGAAACAAAAAAACACTACAAATATGTTAAGTAAAGTTCATGTTACAAGGATGTTTTACCGGCACCCTAATCACAAGAGTTGATACCTTAACCAATCAATATATCGACATCACTCTGAACAAAAACAATTGACCTATATTTGGAAGAATGCCAATGCTAGTACAATTGAGTCTCATAATAAAAATCCATGTTGGGAATATATGTGTAATGTTCCACGATGGATCGAATTAGGGCGGTCAAAACCTCTTACAAATTGACAATTCTACTCGGTGCTTTGAAGATCATATCATCTTGTATCATCAACCACTATACCACTATAGCTACAATAACATAGAAACATGAGACCAAATCACAAGACAAAACAAGATATAAGTCAACACAAATGTAAGCAATGTTAAGCAACACAAATGGAAACCAAACAAAATAGCAAGAGTCCACTAGGAAATGGCCAAAGAAATGAGATGGAATCGTGCAATGTCAAACTCAAAGTCATGGCAAGATTAATGAGGCTCCTGAGCCTATGATAAATACTCAACATGGGTACCAAAAGGCAAGCAAGGTGCTAACTAGGACATCCCATGATAGATAGGCTCTACTACACAAGTTATAGAAAATGAAAGATATGAACAGGTTAAGTGTTGCAACTTGGTAGGTTCAATCCTAGAGCATAAAAATGTAGAAATAAGGTAAGTGATGAAAAGTGGAAGGCAAAAAAATACATATCCCTACATGCCATGCAATAATATTTACCCCAACATCATAAGAAATTGTAGTTAAAAACATCAAATAAATGTAACACATCCATAGACCTACACACAAGAAAAATAAAACAACTTCCTTGCGATTAAAATAGTGAATAACCAAAAATCTAAAAAAAAAAATTAGCACAAAAGGGTATTTCATAGAGCTAAAAGCCTAAATATGATTCAAAAATGTAATTAAATAGGTGAAAAAATTCTTTTTACCATACCATTTCTAAAAATAATTATCAAGCTAGGTGAAGCAACCAAAATCTTACACGAGACTTTAGCGACAGCTTCCGGGAACATCAACCAATTGATTTTGATTTCGTCGGATACTTCAGAATCTCCCTCTCTTTCATTTCATTACCCATGTTTTCAATTTTTTAACTTTTCACTTGATTTTGAACTATACAAAAATTTTATTTTGCGTGCTCGTAACTTCTCTTCTTGCGGGCTACAAGCAAACAACCCTGCTCCCAACTTCTCTTATTACAAGTCACAAGCAAACAACCCTACTCGTAACTTCCATGAAGAAAATTTACGAGAGAATGGAATTGTCCATAAGGGAAGGGGTGAGCACTCCTCAAAAAATAAAAAGTAAATGAAAATAAAATTTTGAAATGTCTCCCAAATAATTTTCTAACCTTACAAGCATCTTCACAATGGTGATTGAGTGGAGAGAGTGTGAGCACGAGGATGATGACAATGTTGCGCTTGGGGACTAAACAATTCTAGATGCCTTCCATTATTGTGGAGTCTTGAAATTCTTCAAGTGTCCAAAGATGTAGAGCCAAAACAAAAACAAATTATTACGGAAGCTAATAAGATAGTCCCTATAGGGGACTGAGCATTTTGAATTTTTATTTTTTGTGCTAATTTGGAGGTGCTCGTAGGTTGCATAAAGGAAACTAGTAAGTAACTTGTCAGTTGTCAAAAGGAAACGTATGAACATTGAATGATAAGATCAAAGTATATGTAAAAAGAGTAGCAAGTCATGAAGAAATCATAGGTAAATGGCCAGGCAAAGCATAAGTGGTCAATGGTAACAAGATATAGCTATAAGCTTCCTCGACCAAAATCCATGTGGAATATTCCACCGATTTTGGCCCTCATCCTCATCCTCAAGATGTCCCACCTTTCTAAGGGAAGATGAGGATTGAGATTTCATTTGATGATTTACACCTAGAGGTGATCACTCACATGTGGCCAACCAGTAGGATTGTCCAATCGTCTTCCTCCTCTTGCTTAGGTCCTACATCAACAAAGTCCTATGTTTGATTTAGTTTGATTTCTACATCTAGTTTGCTCCTATGTTTGATTTAGTTTGATTTCTACATCCAGTTTGCTCTATGATAACAGTGTTATTATTTTGGACATGACCAGACATTATTTTGTATATGGCGGTATGTCGATTTTTTTGGATGATGTGGATACACTTATGCTATTTTTTTACATAATGAACATATTTGTATTATTATATTAAAAATGTTTATTTTTGCATAAATTATGGTATTTAATATGGTTCATGGGCATTTGATGGAAATTGAGTGTTGATTATTATTTGATGAGAAAGCAATGTATAATTCGATTATCTTGGTAAACATAGAATTATTTTAATCTTCATTGCTTAAGTCATTTCCCTTTTATTGCACTCGTGTATGAAAGAGGTAGCCATAAGAAGGAAATAGGAGAGATAAGGGGTTTTTCCTAGAGTTGTTTTGAAGTTGTGTTTGGTGGTGGTTCCTCTCTTGTTTGATTTTTACCCTAAGTAAAGAACCTTGGAGATTATTGTATTTTCTTTTTGACCTCTCACCTTCCTAGAAACATGCATAATGATATATGCATGTGCTTGTTTGTTAATTCCTTGAAGGGTAGGGCATGTATTGAGTTCTTTGATTTGCCTCCTAAGATCTTCTCTTCATGAGATGAATTTGTTTATTGGTTCAAATCCACCTTTGGGAAAATTTAAAGTTCCATCGTTGTTTAAGAACCACAAAAACCAGTTTCACAAACTAGATGTGACTATTAAGACTTGCAATCTAGCCTTTACAAATATGTACAACCTCATTACAAAAGTGATTATGCCCATTGACTAAGAATAAATTATACATTATTATAATACCCTGTCTTTTGCATATCAAGACCATTTAGAAGAAATGAATGTGACCAATTCAGGATTTTCATAGTAGACTTATTTGGGGTTTGAAGAACAATCTTTACAAACATGTATGCCCCTAGAAAACCTTGATAAGAATATTGGCATGTATGCAATCTTATAGCTGACCCAAGAGATGAATAACCACATGATTTCTTTTGAAAGGGGGATAGTTACTAGCGTGGCTCCTTAATATTGTTTTCATCCTCCACCTAAACCCCTTTTTTGAGATTTCCATCCAAATCATTCACCTTCTCTCTTGTGGTGCAATATGTGAGGACAATCTTGCTATGGATACTTGTGAATTTTCATGCTAGCCAAAGAATGTTTACATAGGAACAAACATATGTACAATAAAGAAACCCTTGATTAGGTTGATGATAATGATGAATTATTTGTTATTACAACAAGGCTTTTGGGCCCGAAGTAAGTCCAATTTGCCTCACAATAGAAAAGTGAATGTTGTTGTTTGAGGTAAGAATGCAATTAGTGCTTCTGGGGTTGGAAATTATGTTACATATGCCTAGAAAAGAACAAATCGATAATGTCATTCGACCCTCCAAAACTTCATTTCCAACACCCAACTTATTCCCCTACAACATTGTAAATGATTTGGTGTCTATTAAGGCTAACATGGCCATGTTTAATGCCCTCATGTTTCTCGAGTAGTAAAATAATCTTAATAAAGACTTGGTTTTCATTTCACAACCCAAGAAACACCACCCTCTCAAGGTTGTCCAAACAAAATTTGCATCCCTTCAGGAAGAGGAAGACCAAAATTAGGAAGTTGCAGCTACTTTTTTTTTGGGGATTGCACAGAGAATTAGCCCCCATTTTTATGTGTCAATGAAAATATTTGATAAGATAGCATATTGTTGGCTTGTAGATGGAGGTTCAAGTCCTAATGTCATTTCCAAAATTATCATGGAACAACTTGGACTATCAGGTACAAATGAATCTCTTAGAAGAATGTTTGTTTTTAATAATAAGCATCAATCCACCATCAGAGAAGTGACGTAACCCTAGTCACGTGTGCTTACCCCAAGATTCGACCTATTTGTTCAAGTAATGGACATCGGTGTGAGAAACTATTCTAGGACATTATGAGAAAACCTTAAGTACTAGATTCTATTTGAGCCTCCATGGCACTCATCTAATCATTCCTAGAAAATCTAAAAACATCATTGTTTGAATGGAAGAGAGAATAATCCCCTACATTGAATGTCTCCCACAACATTGAGTCTGATTTCAGCATGTACTCTGATTATTGAAGAAAAGGACATTGAAAGTGTGGATCCCATGCCCAATTCAAATGATCATGGATGAAACGTGCACTTTGATGGTGCTTCTTCAATCGAAGGATGTGGTGAAAGCATTGTATTATTCTCTCCCTTAGGAAAATGGCATCATTTTGCTTATCGATTGAATTTCCCTTGTAAAAATAGCATCATTGAGTCTGAGGCTTTCTCTTTAGGTTTAGAACAAGATAAAAAATTTAGATCTAGGAATTTGATTGTTTTTGGTGCTTCCTAACTAATTATCAATTTGGTTAAATGCATATATTCTCCTTCAAAAAGACTACTCAAACATTACATTCAATTGGCTTGGATCTTATTGGGAATTTCGTGTCTTTTAACTCAAGCCACATTCATAGAAATATGAATGCAATTGCTAATAATCTTGTGACCTAAACTACAATTCCTAATAAGAAAATGTTAAAAGATCAACTAGATTACTTTGTAGTTTCAATGTATAGACCTCATGCCCCCAACAATGAGAAGTCTTGGTAATTCTTCCAAGATCATGAAGAAATATGTTGTTTTCTTTTGAATGATAAACAGGTGGACGGTAATATCATCCATCTTGAAAACAAAAGGTATACCAAGGGCTTGATTCCTTTGGAAAATATGCTTTCCCAGGCTAGTGATGTTGGTAGCAAAGGTAACTCTACCTAAGAAACTTCTTGGCGTAAGGTAGTGGAAACCATACTTGTAAATATAGGATAAGAGGAAGAACCAAAAAACTTGTACATAGGTGCTAACTATTATAAGAATGAAAATAAAACGTTCATGGCTCTCTTTTTGGAATTTAAAGATGTTTTTGTTTAGTCATATGCTTACTTGTATGGTTTTGATCCAAGCATTATCCAACATGCCATAGCTATCAAAGATAATTTGATGTATCAGTTAAACATCGTGTCAATATATCTCTAGATTCTACCATTCAGAAAGAGATAGATAAAATGCTTGATGCCCATATCATATTGCATGCTTGGATATTCTAAGTGGGTGGCCAACTTGGTACCCATCCATAAAAAGGGGGATATTAGACTTTGTGTTGATTTCCATGCCCTTAACCGAGCTAGTAGAAAGGACAACTTTCATCTCCCCAACATGGAATTAATATTGTAACAAGTTGCAAATTCTAAGATAATATCCATGTTGGATGACTTTTCTAGTTAGGACCAAATAAATGTCAACCGCAAGGAATCACTTTAACATTACCTTCATGTTATAACATCAATTTCCACCTCTAAAGCATTGATGCTCTTTTTGGAATTTTCCATATCCTCCTTACAAACAACTCTTCCCTATACCTCCTTGACTCCTTATAAAAAAATATTTTTTTGGAGGATGTACGCACCCTCACAGTTATGCAGCCCACGTATACGCAGGCTACTCAAGGGATAGTCATGTACATGCCAATAAATGTTTAAAAAAATATAATTATACCAAATTAAATGATGAGTTATGGGTTTGGTTAGTTATCGAACTCTTTTTACCCATAGTCAAATGTAGCTAACCAACTAGATACTGCATAAAAGGAGCATTTGCCTCATGGATAAAGGTAATGATACTTTGCACATTTGAGAAAACACTTATCTAGATATCCCCATTAAGTCTGTAAGCCCATATATATCCTTTTTGTTGCTAGTTTCTTGACCTGGAAACCCTTGTTTCCATCCTCTTTCTAATCACCAACCTATATAACCAAGAGTCTCTCATATATTCTCTTTGGGTTCGTGGTGAATTCAGTGTCAAAACCAATCCTTATAGAAGGAGTCGGGGTGGAGGAATCTAGGATCTCTTTCGACAGGGCAGCACCGCATCGAAAAAGTAAAAATTGTAACTACCTAGATGTTGTTCATTAATAATACAAAAACTCATTCATCCTAAGTGTATTGTATTGTTATTGTCTATATTTGCAATGTGTTTGTGTATGCTTTAGTGAATACTAGTTGCTTTGGTTTTTCCGTCATTTTTCATAGAACTAACAAGTAACTATTAGTATAACTACCTCTATGTTTAGGTCTGCTTGTTTAAGGTTCTTGCAGGTTGCAAAGGGATCATTGGAAAATAGCGAAAGGACTCCAACAATCAGGAACGACATCAATAATTAGACTCATGGTAAGTTAATCTTTCTCTTTCTCCTAGTAGTTAGTTATTTCTTTGGAATTTAGTTACTATATCTTTGCTTGGTATTCTTTATGGAATTTGATTCGTGTACAGTCATTGGTACGTTGCAGTAAGACCACTATTGTAGGGGATTTTTCCCCGAAAGCACTTCACCACTAAGTGGGACACCTTTGCATATGGTGTCATGCCCTTTGGCATAATTAATGCAAGTGAAACATTTTAGAGAGAAATGGACATAGCATTTGATGACTTGATAGTTTTTATAGTGCAATTTTACCTCAATGACTTGATTGTTCACTATAAGACTTGAGGCAATCATTTTGACCATCTTTGGTATATTTTCTTCATTGTAGAAAATATGTCATTTCCTTTATCCTAGTAAATATATTTTTGGTGGTACATTTGGTAACATCCTTGATTATGTTGTTTTAGATTTAGGCATTTGCATAGACTTAGATAGGGTATATGTTATTCATGATATGTATATTCCTTCTTGAAGAAGGATATAGAAAAATAAAGTTTTTGAGAAGATTCATTCCTAAATTTTCCCAAATGGTCAAACCCATTTATAACATTGTAAAGAAAGACCAATAATTTAACTAGTCCATTGACATTAAAACATATTTCCAGGAGACAATGAAAGCTATCTCTTCTACCCATGTACTCTCTAAAAAAAACTCTAAAGATTTTATCATCTACATTATGCTATTGGAGATGCCATATTAGAAATTATTATGCATCATGATGATCAAGTATTTGAGAAGCCTATTGCCTATATGAGGCAAAGCCTCAATGAACTCGAGATGAAATATTCTATCATTGAGAAGAATTTGTTTACTTTTTTTGAGGTTATTGCGAATTTTCAACACTTTATTATAGGCAAGCACGTGATTGTGAAAGTCTCTCTATCGGTTGTTAAATTTATGGTATCCCAAACCCAGTTGTATAGAAATTCAACTCACTAGTTAGACAAAATCCAACAATATAATTTTGAGATCGCAACTTGCAAGGCCATTAAGGGTAGGGACTTAGGGAAAGCAATATCACCTCAAAGAAATATGTTTTTCGTGTGAATGGAATTAAAAGTCTACATGTGAATCTCACTCTAATGAAAAGATAAGTATGTCGAATAAATTGGGATGAAAGATGGAATATATGGAAAATACGATGGAATAGTTGGAAATAAGATGGATGAAAAGATCTTCGGCAATTTCAAAATTTATGCATAATGAAAATATGAGTGTTTGAGTCGTCTCTCAAGTTCTTGCCAAAATGGGCTTTGCAACTAAGCAGCTTCTGTGGGAGTTTTTTCATTGGAGGCGAGTCGACTTCCTGATGACCTGGTCTTGATTAGCTTGAGGGTCGAATGTTTGTCTTCTCATGGGTCGGTGTTTTGTTCTAGGTGTTTTAGGAGCTTCTTCTTCGTTGTTTTAATCCTCCTTCAAAGCCCTTCCTTGTTATTAATGTTTCCCGAGACTAGTTAAGGTCTCTTCGGGATTCTCTTTCTTTGGAAATTGAACCTTATTTATCTGTTATTCTATTGCTGGTGGGGGTACCTTGTCACTTGACTATCAATGCACATTTTGTTTTTTCTCCTATTGTCTGTCAGTTTGGGCAGATCCTTATCTCTTTTGAGCTCTTTTGGCCTGTCTATCTTGTTTTTTTCTTAGACATTGTGGTCACAAGTGTTAGCATCTTGGGATGGAGGTTAATGTTGAATTTAGCTTAGACGTCACTTCTTTAACTACTCTGGAGGATGAGGCGGTTTGGCAGAGGAATGGTAACCATAAGAAGTCAGAACCAATTGGTGTGTTTTCCGACGGATCAAATCATTACTCTAAGCAACAACCTTGCCTCTCGGGTTTTGGTACTTCTTTCTTGGGTAATAACCAAGGTTCCTATCAGTCAGACCAGCCCATTTAGGTGAAATTTCAGAAGATATCGGCACATGTGGTTACAAGATCAATCAATGCTCAGAAAGGACATGAGATTGTTCATCCAATCATTGGTAGTAACAAGGGGAAGATAGTGCTTGATAGACATAGGGGCTCTCTCTCTCAACCTCTGCAGTCGCTTGTCCAAAAGAGGGTGTGGAAGCTGAATAAGAGAGTCATGAGGATGGTGTTGGGGGTTGATGTGGGTCTCGAGGAGACTTGCAGACTAGCATTGTGTGGGCTGGGGGAGACTATCATGTGCATATTTGGAAGCAAAGCCCTTTTTATGAATGGATGACAAATACTTGGGTGCATTTCCTTGGGTATGCGCCTGAACTCCTCTACCTCACCAAGGGATGGATGGGGTTTATTTGTAAAATCTCGGAGGACGCTACTCTTTTATTAAACAGGTTCTGGGTGGTGGCAGTCTAATGTTGAAGAGGTGGAGGGTGGCTTTCGATCCTTTGACTAAGCATTTCCAACATAGACATTTATGGGTCCTTCTACCAAGTCTCTCGATACATTTCTGGAATGAGGGGGCGTCAATGGTGACTGGGAAAGTGTTGAGCACTCAACACACCCTAAAATTCTATGTCCATTTTTTACTTTTGGGTACCACTTGATCCTTTGCACTGTCTGTTTTTCCTTTAGTATGAAACTAATACATGCGCTTGTTTTTTCATATTTTTTTTTTCTAAATTTTTCTTAAACATACAACAAAGAATCATCTTAACCATTAAAGGGTATTTAACAACTACTTAAGGAATCAGAAAACTAAATCTTTCCCCAATGCGCTTAGAAGTTCAGCATCGGTAAAGATTAAAGGCGACGAAAATCGTTTGAGAAGTTTAAAATAGCCGAGAACCGATCTTCATCGGCGTCGACAGACAAAGGTCTTTCCTTTTTGCAATTAAACTTCGGTAGGAGTATCATCAAAGACCGATCCGTTCGACTTCAGTAGAAAAATGGAAAAGTAAGCATCGCACAAGGAGAGGAGCGGTATCGCCGACACCTAACGTGATTTCGACATCGAGGAGTTACGAAATAAAATACACATTATTTTACTTTTTAAAATGTCGATCCTCGACCTCGAAGATGGAAAGACACAACATGATAAGATGGTTTAATCCTCGGATTCGCTAGGTACGACGCATTTAAGGTGTTAATAAAATTGTGGATCACGCATTAGTTGCTAATCAGTGCATGAATCAAAAGAAATCATTTAAAAAAAATTGATACAATGCATCTGCCTCCGCGCCTCCACCGTCGACCAATTACAATTTGATTGTGGAGAACCGACGGTAGTTTATTTTTGAATTGCATTTATTACTCATATTAATTGGTTGATGCGACAGATAGAGTCTCTCATGTTATATACTGTTGAGGTCATTGTGTATGATCATATTCTGCATGAAAAAGATTTCAGAACAAATAGAGGAGCAGGGCTAACGATCCGGAGAAGTCATCCAAAGTTCACTGAGTATTAGACAACTAGTTTAGAAAGCATTATAGGTATGTATCCACTCGTGGTGTTTTACGATTCCTTTTTATGTTCTCAACCCAACTCTACTCTGTACATAAGTTTAAAGGCTATTTTAATTGCAGAAACAATGCCTTCGAAGAAAACCTCCACCAGGAAATCCCCAAGAGTGCCAAAGCTGAAAGAACCAGAAGCAAGAGAGGGCTCCTCCCCAGCAGTTGAAAGACAATTACAATTCGCCCCCAAACCGGTACCTGTCATTAAGACAGCTACCAAGAAGGCCTTCATCCAACCCCTAGCCTTCAGGGACACAGAGGCAAACATTGGAGCCAAAACAACAATCCCTTGCTGGGAATAATTGTTTAAGAAGATCAAGAAAGAAGAACCCCTCGAGTATACCCCACACAGTAATCCTGATACAAGGAAACTCAATGATGATGTCCTCCCAAACATCCGTAGGGATTATCTACACATGGTGGCAAGCCGAACTTCGATGTTTCCTTGCATTGAGCTCCTAAAGTGGCTCATTTACCACACCGATGCACATAAATGTTTGATTAATGATGATAATGGTGGATGCGTCGGGGTTTTCTTGCCATCAGAGGTTCAGAGTTACTACAAGCTCAGGGAGTCGGAAGAAAAGTTGAGCATTGATTTCGTTCTGAGTTTTTATGCATCACATGATACCAGCAAAATCATGGCGTCGTGGTGGAGGAAAGACAAAAAATTCACGAACTGGACTGTCGGCTGGTACCCAACGGCCAATCTAAGGGAACCATACATATACTTGATGGCTCTTCTCTGCAGGTTGCATGGGGAGAAATATTTCTCCCAGTTTTCAGAGGCTTGGATGCCCCTAGCTTATACGGTGGCCATTTCAGGCACAAGTTTCAATTGGGGTGCCATCATCTCCAAACATTTGAGCACCTGCATAAGACAAGCCCAGACGCAAAAAGAGGGGGAAACCCCCTCCTTCTACATGGCCTCGTATCTGTTAGACATCATCTGCACCAGAAACGTTTTCTCTGGAATGAACTTGAACTGGCACTCCTCGGAGCTCCCGATCCATGTATACTTCAGCATCTTATGGGATAACATGTACAAAAAATTCTATGCTCTTATCTATGACCATTTTATTGCACGTATCTATTTTTTTTGTTTAGGAAAGAGTGCCCTAGGTTGTCAAAAGAAGCAAAAAAGGTTATATCCAAAGTGGGTCATTGGTATCTAGACAAGCACGAAACCTACATCAGGGTTTTCGAAGCCACAGGGACACCCCATTTGTTACCCATATATGTTCTTGACCAACTAGTGTTAGGGGAAATTTGCTACTAAACCATCCTACAAGGATACAATGCCACTTTAGTAAAGGACAAGAAGCAAGACTTCATTATGTATGGGTTTCATATTGGCTGCTACATGATCAAAGATACCATGCATGATAAGCAAGAAGGGTTGAGTCAACTAGAATTATGGTTCTGCACCGACCGATTTCGCAAACATAATCCCAAGGGCCTGGTCCTACAACATGCATCGCAAGTATCATCATGTTGGCCTTATGCCCATGATCAGCTCGAAGATGAAATTTTCACCGAAAATGATCAAGATTGGGATGAAGTGGCATCAGGGAGGGATAATCCTCAAACGACCAGGTTCAAAGCTATGAGTTGGGAAGAGCAAGTGATGCCTTTGGAGTAGATAGCTCAAGAACTTCTCAGGGCCCGAGAAGGAACTATAGCATCTGAATTGGGTGAAGGAATAGGCAATCCCCAAGAGGGCATTGAGGCAGTGATAGTTTATCAGGAATCCCCGTTACAAATTAGGGATTTCCCTGAAGTTCAAGATGCACAGGGAATGGCGCACTTTTGTACCAGCAAAGCCAACTGCTAATGAAACAGATGCAAGATTATCCTTGCCTTATCATAACGCTTGCGCTTCAACTGTTACCTAAGAAAGAAGCCCGACGGAGTCGAGCGGCCCCGACTCCATAGACCTTGGGAATATCGATGGGTTAGGAAACACTGGATCCACAACATCGCCGGTCAACTCCCCTGTGGATAGGAAAATTCAAACAGAGACGGGTTGGGTGTCAATAGAAACATGAGCACCTAATCCCCTCAGCAAACTTATACATATATATAGCAACGACGAAAGCTCAGAACCATCTCACGACTTCCCTATGTGTGTCCAAGAGGAAAAGGGTCCCGAGAAAGTTTCCTCCCCTGATCCCAAGGTTCAAGATGAGGAGGTCTCGCAAAAAAAACAGAATCCAACAGCGGCCTCGACACAAAAGAACCCAATGAATCGGAAACCGAAGTAGATCTGAATGACAATCTCGATCAGAGGAGACAAAGAAAGGATCCCCGCAAAAGGAAATAAGTAGTTCTGTGATCGATGAGCAAATATGTAACGAGTCTATGCCTGACACCTCCATGTTGCCCAATACTCAAATCCTTGACGAGGGACAAGTAGAAGTCAGACCCACAAGGCATAGTGAGTAAGTTCGAGAGCCCAATCTTGAACAAATATACACCACCGTTAAATTGGGAAATAAACTAACATGGGGTGATCAACAGATACCAGAGCCAGTAGGCGAACTAGCAGATATCTATGAGATATCCTACGATCAAAAGAGAAAGGCCATTTTTCAAAGGACTGTGAAGAAAAGAACAATCTCATTGGATCCCTCCATCTTAGTTACTACAGAGGAGAACTTGATCAACACAGCGGACGCTCAGACGTCTGAATTGATCGATGTAGGAAAATCCCTCTCAGATTCCACCTTGGACAGAGCCAGGAGAGACAAAAAGGAACTAGCCACCGCCCTAAAGGAGCTCGAGCACTTACGCCATCTTGTTGAATACTACAAAGGCGCCATTTAGACCGTCGTGTATCTAAAAGGTGATTTCGTAGGAGTTTACAACAAGTTTAAGAAGGAAAGACACACGTTAACCGAAAACATAGTTGAGTTCCAGGAGGATACTCTCATAAAACTCACAACATGCAAGGAGATGGAGCGATGGTATGAAAGGGTGCAACAAGTGGTAGAAAGACTTGAGTACATTGAGGCAGTCCAGCAAGGCCGAGATAAGGAAAAACATAAAATTTATATGATAGGAAAAAGTAGTCTTAATCACATGAATCAATCAGCCGAGTACAGGGCTAAGATGTCTCAGGACCCACATCAAGAGATCCAAGAACAATGGACCAGGTGTAAGAAGCACTGGGATAAAATTAACAAAATAATGAAGGACGTCGGGCTCCCCGAGTTTGGCATCCCCGATAATTTCATTGACCTGAGCGACGTGGTCAAACTACATGTTGAACAAGATGTGTTATGAACCAAAGAGTTCGCAAAGATAGCCGATGTGCGGCCAGGACAAGTGCAACAATTCGCAGAACATCCAATCAGAGCCTGAACCATGCTACAGCAGCTGAACTTCAGTTTAGTAAAGTATCGAGTGCATGCAGTGGACATCAGGGGAATATATGTGGCCCCAATGGAACAGCACAGATTTCCATGGGCCCAAACTTGTGAAGAATTGTTTGTCAGTTGGACTGAATATGAGAGAAGTCACCCTTTCCAAGAAGTATCTCAGGACAACTATTAAAGAAGTTGTTAGAAGATAATGCCACATGGTGAATTTTTGTTTTGTCTAAAATGAAATTAGTCATTAGTTTCAGTTAAAACTTTATGTTATAAATAAAGACAATGGCCAATTAGCAAAGGGTCGATGGTTTTCGTAAGAACTCTTTATTTTTGGTTGTTAAGAATTATTTTGAGACTGCTATGAATTGAGAAGTCCTTATGGACCAAAGACAAGCTATTTTCATCATATGCATGCGATTGGAATTGGAGAAGAACTACTTCCTATCATGTTTCATGAATGATGCAGTAATGAGTAAGAGCAATTAATTATGTTGTCAAGTTATCTGGTGAAATTTCTTGATGTTTTTTGATTTAATGATGAAGGTAAATCGTTGTGTGATTATGTGATGCATGGTTATGGTAGACGAATTATTTTTCTTTCCATTATCTTATTACATATGTGCTTTCTTTCTGATAGTTAGTTTCTCAGACATTAATTGGATTCTCACATGGTTAATGTATTAGTACTAGGCCTATGGTATAGAGTAATTTTCTACATGTTGAGCAACAGGTTATCCCAAGATTAACCTCTTCCCCGGTAGTTAAAAATTAATCCTATTGTTTGTCAAGTTGGTTTATATTGGCTTGCATCTCTCATATCAGCGCCACCCAAGAGAAAATACAGAAGAAAACATTCATAACTGAAGGAAGAGCCTTCACAAGAAAACACAAATCCCATCGATAAATTGGTCGGATCGCAAGATCTGGAGAACCATTCCATTTTAAATGCTACAGAGTCTAATTGGGCCTCGGTGGTGGGTTTGGTTCCTATTGTTGAGTCAAGGGATTTAGGACCCATCAATAGGAAAATCTGGGTCATTTTATCTCTTCGGATGAAACAACTTTTTTAAATTTGAACAGGAAAGTGGGGAGAGTCCTTGTGGCAATAGATATTCATTAAGTTTTATTAGAGTTGATGGATATTGAGTGGTGAGGTCATCACATAAAATAGAGGGTAGATTACCATGGGATACCCTTTCGATGCAGCTGGTTCCAGTGCATTGGACATCTTCAACGTGACTGTTGTGGCATGACGAATAATGAAAAATATGAAGATAAACTCCTACAGGAATATCCATCAGAGTACATGATGGATGTGTGTTCCCTCGGTGATGCTAATATCCACTTTGAAACTGGGGATGGTTTTAGGTCAGAACCAGATTCATCTCTGGCTGGTAAGTTAAAGTCTTGTTGTCCCTCACTCTATTCTTCACTTACTCTATGGGAATTAGAAGCCCTTGAAAAGTCGGGCTAATTGAATAGTAATATTTATAATGTTAAGGAAGTTTTTGTTGCGGGTCTGGGTTTTACTCCCCCTTCCTTGGAGTATATGAAGGCTCCAAACCCCCTTTACATGACTCATCTAGCATCGGAGCCTCTAAAGGTGCCAGACCCCATTGTTGTAAACTCAGCTAACTAGCCCCTTCCCGTAGAGGCTTTAGCACCTACTGTATTCCATAAACAGACTCAGGGGAGGACTTTGGATCTTTCCCATTCTCCTAATTTACCAGTGGTACTTGAACCTTCCTTGGAACCTGGATATCATGAATCTGAAGAGGAAGAGTCCTCATTAAATGTCATTCTTGATTCTTTAATCCTGGTGTTTAAAGGTAATAGTAACATGATAAAGTTACCACTCTTTCAGGGGAAGGCAGTTATTAATCATGCTTCACAGTTAGCGGCTTCCAGTTAAAAGGTTAATTCAGTGAAGGAGGGGAGAGATTTCTCCTGGTCTAGAGGCATCGGTTTAGAAATTTCACCTCTAAAAACTTGGAGTGGTCACAAAAATATGGCTCAAGGGCCACCTTAGTCTTCATATTCCATTCTTCCTCCCACTAACAATGGGCCTCTTAGATCATTGAAGGCCTTGGTGAGGTCAAATTAATGATTTTTCTCTCATTAAATGTCATAGGGATTGGAGGCACCCTCAAATTTGCCTCGGTTTTCCGACTGTTGGATCAAAATCACCCGGATATCATTTTTTTTTCAAGAAATGATGGTTAATGCTCAGAGGGAAAGAGATTTTTTGCATCCCTTCCAACTCTCCTGGGTTTCGTGTTCTATCAGATCTGTGGGAACTTCTAGGGGGCTTTTAGCTGCTTGGGACCCGTCTTTATTTGTCTTAGAACCATACCTCATGGTTGGTGGTATTTTTTTTATAGGTAAATGTGTATTAACCAATAGGGAGCTTGCCCTGCTTAATTTATATGGCCCTTACATGGATAGGATTCCTTTCTAGAAATCAGTCGAGGATAGTGGTATTTTATGTATTCCAAACTTGAACCTAGCGGGGGATTTAAATATTATTTTTTTTGTTGAAGAGGCTTGGGGAGGTGCCGGGGGGATTAGGAATATGGACAATTATTACAAAACACTTTTTCAGTCCAATAATCTAATCGATATTAAACCGGAAAAGTTGGTGCCTACTTGGAGGAATGGTTGGGTCGGTCAGGAGGCCATAGCAAGGAGACTAGATCGAGTTCTAGTTTCTGAAGATCTTCTTTCAGAGGTTGAATTATATAGGTCCTGGGTTGAGTTCCCATTCGTATCAGACCATGCACCAATCTTTTTTCAGATGGAGCATCCTCGGACTTATAAGATCTTTTCGTTCAAGTTCAATGTAGTATGGCTCAACGAGAAGGAGTTCGTGTATCTTGTTCATAAGACATGGAAATACCATGTTTTCCTAAGTGAATATGGAAAACAAAAATGATTGTTATGGAAATTACAAGTCCTAAGAAAGCTAACCAAGTTATGGAATAAAGAGAACCAAGAAAAAGAAAAAAAAGATAAATTGATTTCTTTGGAATTTGATATAAGATGGTTTATTGGATTACTAGCAGATGATCCAACAAATCTAGCCATCATTTCCTCTCTGAAACAAAGTGAACAAGAAAGGAATGCGATTCTTCGAAGTGAAGAGGATCTTTGGTGTATTCGTAGCAGAGCACTTTGGTTGTCGAGCGAGGATAACAACACAAAATATTTTCATAAGGTGGCAAACCATAGCAGAATTAAAAAACATCTATTGGAAATCTATTCAGGGTCTGGTGCTTTGGTCAGTAAGCAAGAAGCTATAAAAAATGAGGCAGTCAACTACTTTAAGGATCTCTACAAGGTGCCTTATCCCCCGAATACCAGTGATCAATGCAAGGTAACAAAACTCTTCCCTCAAATCCTAGATGAAGAGGAGTCTAGCTCGTTGTTTGCGTCAGTTACATTGGAATAACTACAAGTTGTTCTTGTCCATTTCAAGAAGGAAAAGAGTCCAGGCCCGGACGAGTGGACCTCAGAATTTTTCACTTTCTTCTTTGACTTGATTGGGGAGGACCTTCTCGCAATGGTTGAAGAATCTAGAAGACTGGGTTCTATTGTGGGTGGCTTAAATTCAACATTTCTGACTCTGATTCCAAAGTCAAATCTCCCAACAACCTTTGATGACTTTCATCCTATCTCTCTCT
>SNQJ01S0045033.1:78375-109577 GCA_010110895.2 Picea sitchensis
GGTTATCATATTCTTTGGAGGTCAATCCCTTAGTTGGAATATGCACTTAGATTACATTGGAAAAGTTAGGCTCATTCCCTCCTTTTCTTTTTCATTAATTGATTGTATTCATGATTAATTGGTAGAACTATTGTTTTTATTGATTCTCTTTGCTTCTGATGTTGCATTTGTCTTAGATTTTGGCTCCTTTTAACCTCTATAGCTTTAATTGATTACCATTGATAGGTGTCTTAGTATTGCACCTCCTTAATTATCCACTCTTATGGTTGTTTTGATCTCTATTTTATTTGTTGAATGGTTTGATATTTTTGTTATTGAGACCTCCTACCCTTTGTATGGCCCGATTTATGTGTCCCTTTGTTATGACTATTCTCTTTCAAACATTTTTTTTCACTGCCTTCACTTGATAGTCATGTTGTGGTCCTTTTTGGGTTCATGCCTCACTTGAATTGGTTGGGCCTTTGTATTGGAATCCCATTGTGCCACATCTCCTCAACATCCTTTGTTCACATGTGACCTCAGCTTATGCAGGGTGTTGTTGTGATTATTGATTTTAAACAGCCTTTGGCCCAATTTGACTTCTATTTTTCTATCTTACTTGACCCTCTTTACTTGAATTGGATTGTGGTTTGAAGCTTTATATTTTGGTGGTTGGATGTGGGTGGCATTATTTCTTCATGATTTTAGTGAATTTGTTATGTATTTCACCTCAATCCTTGTTTTGGATATTGTCGCATTGCTTGGCTTAGGTAGTTTTGAGTTTCTTGTGGCATTTATAATTATGTGCATAGCATCAAGCGGCCCTAGACTACTTTTTTTCCTAGTTAAAATTCATGGTTTCATCCCTTGTTGACTTGGTTTTCATGGATTGGAATGGTGTTGAAGTGCACCTAGGCCTCTATCCATTCCTCGAGAAATATTCCCATGCATTCTTTAGTCTTTTATGGTGCTTCTTCTCACAGTGCATGTGTATGTGTTGACCCATGTTGTTTGGTATGATTATAGAGTAGACATTTTTTATTGTTTATCCCACCATTAGGCATGGTTATTGTGAGTTGTTTCATGATGACTAGCATGAGCACCCTCTCTTACATGTATCCTTTTCCACCTCCTATTATTTATAATATTCTATTATTGATTTATGTGATGTTGGTTGTGCTTGGGAGGTAGAAATAATGTGTCCAATTCTTGTTTTATTTGACCTTGGTTTTAATGGTTTAAGGATTATATGAGTTGTTATAGTTGCACTCAACACTTATAGTAGTCTTTCTTTCACACAATTTAGAGTTGTATCGGTTTGGAAGTATATTCCTTTGCACAACGAATTTATTTTGATTCATTAAGAGTGCCAAAGGTTTTGGTGGTTTCAAATATTGTCTACTTATATATCGGCAAGGACCCTCCTTTTTCTCTTGTCTTTCTTTGTTTACTTAGCTTGGCAACTTCACAAATTTTTCCAATACATTATTTTTTGTCTAAGACATGTCGTTTTTGCATCAATTTTAATTGTTGGTTTTGACTCCATTCATAATGTGAATTTAAGTTGGAGTGATAAGGCTAACAGGTTTCACTTTGCTTGCATGTTGACTCTAAGATTATCTTTTGGTGAAAAGGTGCCTCCAAAGGTTCAAGGAGAGGCATGAATAATCACAATAACATAAATAGAGGAGGAGAAATAAGGTTTGATTCTTAGTTCATTTCGATGAAATTTTAGAATAATTTGTGTAGTTAGTGAAAACAAGCCATTTGTACTTGGGTGACTGATCAGATGACTAACCTCCTCTTTTTCCTTTCCCAATTAATCCTAGGTCACACTCCAACATCCAAGATATTAACTCTGACTTCTCATCACATGCAAGTAATGAAAATGTTGCATGGGATTTTGGCCAACCATTGTCTACTGTTAGCAATTATGAGTGGGAACTTATCGATCCTCCCAATACAAATGATTAGGGGAGAACCAATAAGACTTCTCACTTAGCTTCAAAGGTTTCTTCTTCCCTACCCAAATATGATGATCAATGGAATCCTCCTCCTAATATTGTGATTCCTAATGCTTTCCCTTCACACAAAAAATTGAAAAGTATTTATGTAGATCCACCCATGCCTCCTCAAGGACCCTCGAAGGCACTTGTTGTATCTATTTTTGCTTCCACTTATTCCATTGCTTCCCCAACCAAAATCCATGTGGAAGACTCTACTAATTTTTTCCATCATCTTCATGCTACCCCACCTTTCTAAAGGAAGATGAGGATTGAGATTGAATATTATGATTTACACATAGATGCGACCAATCACCTACAACCTACCCCCAAGAGTTCCCAACCTTACTCATCTTGCTTAGGACATGCATCATCAAGGTCATATGATTGATTTAGTTTGATTTCTATAGCCAGTTTGATCTACACAAACAATATTATTATTGTGGATGTGATGAGACATATTATTTTTTATATGGTGAGTTGTTGATTTTTTTGGATGATGTGGATAGAATTATGTTCATTTTTTACATAATCAACATATTTGTATGTTTTTATCAACATATCAACTTTTCCATAAATGATGTGTCATGGGAATTTGATGGAAATGAAGTGTTAATGATTATTTGGTGGGGCAACAATGTATGATTTGGTTATGATGGTAAACATGGAATATTCCAATGTTTCATTGTTCAAGGTATTTCTATTTTATTAGACTCATGTATGAAAGAGGTATTCATGAGGAGAAAATAAGAGGGATAAGGTTTTTATTAAAAAGTAGTATGTCTTCTAGGTGCATGATCATGAAATAGTCAAGATATAGTCTAAGAAATGCATTCATCATCCTCGTGAATGTTGCAACAACATTGATAAGATCTAACATCATCAACCATTCAAATAGTACTTAGCACATTTTGAAGGATGACTTCCATGTATATTTTGGCTTCATACGAACATGGTGATAATCAATCTTCGAGTCAATATTACTAAAGTATTTTTCTCCTTGAGGTCTATCTATTTATTCATATTCATAGGGTAATGGATACCATTTGATCATGGCGATTTTTTTCAAAATTTTACAGTCCACACATATTCTCTATGTGCTCACCTTCTTTGGAACTAAAATAGTGGAAACTCCACAGGGTATTACATTAGGTTGAATGTGGTTGTTATCCAACAAATCCTAAATTGACATCTTCGTCTCCTCATTTTTCAGCAAAAAAATCCTACATAATGCCTCATTTGGTAGATAACTCCTTGTTCATGTACATAATAGGGTGTTTAACTATGCACCCTATATGCATTTTGTGCATTTCCTAGAACCACCCAAATTAACATTGCAATAATTTATTCAATTTTTAGTGTTTTTTAGCTTCTCATGTTACCTTAAATATATGCATAATAAGGCCTTTGAGTCCCAACAAAACCAATTAGTGATTTTCACTCTCTCTTATTTCTTAGTTGCAAGACTAACAAAATAAATCATTCCAGGCTTTAATCAATCTATGGGATTCAATTACTGAAACATGTGCTAAAGGTGTTAGATATTTTGGTGTGGCCATTAAGTAAGGTGTTGTTGATAGATTTCATCTCGATCCCATATCTACAAATTGAAAATAAATCCACACACATACAATGGAACACCATCAAAGTCTACTTCCTCAATATAGTCAACTAAGATGGCAAACTTTACCTTGCACTTTTGTTGGACATGTAGATATTTTTTTGGGTAAGCTAACCCCATGAGTAGGGTTTAGTATGCACGAATTTTTTTTAGTACTACAATTGAGAATATGGAGAATATCTTTCCATGCTCTTTGTGATCAAGGTGTGTGACTGCCATGAAAGAAATGTATTTTGTTGTGTTGTTAGGTATGTATATATATAGAAGCACCACCAAAAGTTGATATATATATATATATATATATCAACTTTTGGTGGTGCTTATTTAAATGTAGTCTACAATTTCATCCTTATAATGTTTGTTGTTCTTGTAATAATTGAAAAAGAGGTATCAACGAGGGTCAATTTAGTTGGTAAAGTAGGGGTGGTGATATCACCCCCACCAGGGTTGAATCTTGTTTAGTACATGTTATCCTCTCATGAATTGTCATGGCTACATAAACAAGTTTAACATGGTGATGGAAAACATTCTTAGCCCTAGAGACATCGACTTTCCACTTCAATCTTCAATGGTCAACGTGAAGAATCAAAGGAATCATATTAAAAATGCTAAAAAATAAAATCGTTGCAAAATAGAACATTCTTCTTTTCAACACACAATATCCCTCCTTAAGTGACACGGAGTCAATATTCTACTATGAAAACCTATTGAATGACTTCTTCTACATTCCATCTTTTGCAATACTTTTATTTCCTTGGTTGGAATTTTTTCCAATATCATTGTTATGCCTTCTCCAATTGTTCCTAAACTCTTCTAACTTAGGTTTTCAACAAGCATCTTCTAAAGTGTGGACATTAAACCATTATTGAATATCTCAAGTTCCTTTATAAGTGAAATTACTATTCCACCAATGAACTTAGTCACTAACTTCTCATTTTTATCCATTTCTCTAAGCCAGAGGTTGAACTCTTGGATTTAGCCACCTACCCTCTAGTTGGAATTCTATCATAGGCACTACCATTATTGTTTTTGGTCCTTCCAACAGTTAATGGGATCTAATTTGTCCTTGATTAAGGATTTTAATACATATGAATTCATGGTCTATGTGGCATTAAATAAAATATACTTTGTGTATGCATATTAGGAAGGAAACTTAGGCTTGAGGGTTAGCTCAAGTGGTCATGAGCCAAATGTGAGATCTCTCCCCCAAATTTAGGGAGGTCATAGGTTAAACTCTCTTGATACCCTTGGGGTTAGACTCCATAATGAGGGCCAACAATTTACCATGTTTACCATCCATGGATCATGGGGAAGTACTCGAAGGGTTTTCTACAAGATTTTCACTTGGAAAAAAAATATGTTATGAAGGCAACTCTATCTTCATCACGCTTTGTTTTACTTCGAAAAAGGAATATCATTACCTCAACCAATTTCTAATTTACATAGCTTCCACCTAACCATGGTAGGGTGAAATCCCCTCCTTGGTTTCTAATTTAAGAGAGGATCCCATATTTGACATGAAACCTCCTCCAATATTACTTGCTTGCATGCCTGGGTTACTCCTATAGTGATGTTATTTTATGGTAGTTTGTAATGTTGTGAATGATAATCTCGAGTTCTGCATCAAATGGATAATATTCATTAGTTTCCCATCCATTGACCCAATTTCTTCTAGGCACATGATTTAGGATCAAATTTGTATTAAAGCATACTTTCACATATAGATGCTTAATTCTTACAAAATTTATCATTGTAACTCGCAAGAGAAAATTGGAAAACAAATTGCAAATTTACATTGAAATGCTTAGATGAAGAAAGAATTGGAGAACAAATTGCAAATTTACATTGAAATTCTTAGACGAAGAAAGAATTAGAGAACAAATTGCAAATTTACATTGAAATGCTTAATGTTAAAGTTTGGCAACCTTAGCAGAAACGTTAGGTCTATCAATGCATAACTTAACTTCCTCTTTCACAACTTTATGACAGTGAAAATACTTAAACAATAAGAGAATATAAAAATTGAATTCTTAAAAAAAAATCCTACACATTAGTACCATAAATTTGATAGATTATCTACTTTGAATTCTCAATAAATGAGTAATTGTGTACGATAATGAAATGAAAAATGTGAAGCTTTACAATGCAAGTATCAACCTATCAACCAACTATCACTAATACCAACTAATTGAATGAACCAAATGAACCCCATTATTATAAAAATTTGAAGTATAAATAATACAACCCAAGGAATCACAATGTGTTTCACATCTTGATTGTTTATAGCTAATAATGCATCAATGTACAAATATCAAGAATATGAAGAGGCATAGAAAAAGCATATGATAATTCACTATGACCATTGGGATTCCTTCATAATCATTCTTTGAGTTGTGTCCATAAACGTTAGCGCATATGTGCCAAATTAAGTTATGCACATTTGTGGCCAAAAGCACATGCCTAGGTAGCAAAACAAAGTGTAAACAAATCCATAACACAATTACATTTCCATTAATGTATGTCAATGTTGGCACTACAATATGCATGGCCATAACCAAACAACCTTTTAGATTGAGATTTTCTCTATAACGATGCTCAAATCATGGTCTTATTTGATATTTGACTCTATTTATTTTAGATCATCAAGCACGATGCCTCAAATCATGGTCTTAGTCAATATTTGACTTTATTTATTCTAGATCATCAAGGGAGGAAGTGCAACTCGTGACTACGTGGAGGATAAATAATCAATGGGTTGGTCGCTCTACCCTTCACTATTGAGGGCCAAAGCCATGTGAATCACATCAATTTTTAATTTTCCCTATGTTTTTTTATCTTTTATTTATTTATTTAAAAGGAACCCCACTTTGGATCTAGGTTCTATTATATTTTATCTTTCTAAAGAAAGGGGAAATGTGTTTGAAATTTATTTTCCACTTATCAAAATGTGATCATCCTTGTACCTTATTGTCTATCAATTTGAGTCTAACATTCAATTTAGAAACCTTTAGCTAAGTAGTGATGGGAAGGGGGATTCTATTCTACCAAATTAGTTGTCTAGGACTTGCACCCAACCCCAACATGAGCAAAAACACAAACTCAAGAAAAAGCACAAGTGATTCATAAGGGAAAACATGTCTCTAGGGAGACTTGAACCATGGTGGGAGAAATAACAATGCCCTGTTTTCACCAACCCGACAACCCCCATTGGAAACTTGTCTAAATTTGGCAAGTTTGGACAAATAGATCTAGGTGTACATTTGACCCTTCCTTTTTTACTTTGGATTTCATTAATTTCCTTCTTTACTTTTACAAATATAAGTATCATTTAGTTTCTTCCATCTTAACTAGTGAAGAGAAAGGAGGTTAAGGAACCTTGTATCATTTGGTTTCTTGTATCTAAGAAGCGAAAGGAAATTAAGGAGCCTTGTTTATGCACTCCCATCCGCCTTACATTTCTTTGTTTTTGGAAAATTAATTGGAAAGAGAAAGAGTTTATTTTATTGTAATTTATTTTCCTCACATAGACTAATCAAGCAAGATTAGGAACTATTGGGCCTCAATTTTGACAAGTTTTCAAGGATTATTTCGCTTAACATTCCATGATTCTTTTATACATTTGTACCTTAATTACCTTATATTATCCTATTTCATCTATTATCATCCATTTTCACTTATATAAACTTCATTAGGCATAAAAATGATAATATGGATTAATTCTCGTGTTTTGATGATTACTGGGAGTAGATTTTGTGATGTCCTAACTTACTCCTAAAAGTTGTAGCAGGTTTTGGTAATTTCTAGTTACTATTGGAATTGTAATCTATGTGACTAGTAGAATTGCAAGCTTTTGACTATTGGAATTCTCGTAGGTGACAGTTTCTAGAAGCAGTGTTTCCACTGCATTTTTGGACAGATGAAGACGAATTTGGAAAATCAAAGACATGGGTTTTGTGAAAAACATGATAATTTTCATAGGGCGCGAATAGATTTCTTAGAAAATATATGAACAAGGAAATATGGGAATATGTTCAAGACAAATTTTCTCAGAAATCTGGTAACGCCTTGAATTCCAGTAATGCCTCAATGTTAGGGATGGTTGCGCCTCCTGTGGGAAAAATTGGGAATATGGGTTTTGTCAAGGATTATGTTGTTCTACTTCTATGTTATTCAAACAGATCCAACAACCATTAGCTAACCTCCATTTCCTTACTCAACTTTGTGTTGGTTGTAGATCCATGTATTTGGGATCTAGTCTCATTGTGTTGTAACCACTTCCCTTCTATGAGATGTAAGCTATACGTATAAATGTAAGGATAGATATCATATTAGGGGGGAGGAATATAGATAGAGATAGAGAAGGGAAGGATTGAGACTCACCTTCAGATATTGTACCATGTTCTATGATGAAATAAAAGAACCAGTTTCTATGTGTATTCAGTTGTCAGTATCATGAGTTTGTAAGTGTGTGAAAGGCGTGACTCTGAGTGAAGGCATGGCCCCCTTCATCTCATAATCATGCCTCATTTATATTTCCTTTCCTCATTTTCATTTTTGTAGTTTCTTTATGCATTTCCATTTTTTGTAGCAAGATAATGTTATAGACTAGTGAGAGTTCAATTGATTTGATTGCAATTTGATTTAATGTTGGTGTGGTGTGAGATTTAATTTTATGAAGGTTCAGAATATTTATGTTTTGAACAACATCACTACAAGGTATGAACAAAAACGAAGTATTCTCTCAACAAAATAATTGTTAGAGTGGTGTTTCTACAAATACTTGTCATTTCTTCCTTATTGGTCAACAATTACTCATTTAGAGAATTTGACTTGCAATAGTAGTTCTACTTTCAAGTTAATTTTCATTGGGTATATATCTGAAATATGGCTCTTTCTATTCAATTTATTAAGTGAATAAAAACAAATTATTGTCAAGTATAGAATGTGTACTAGGCCTGCATTTCTACCTCAGTGATTCACAATTAGATAAGTGACAATTTTCAAAGAATCATATCCTCATTTCTGGGTGTGTTTGGTGTCATTTTATTATCACATAATAAATCCTCATTTCTAAGCACAAATTCTCAAATAGATCAAATTAGTGAACTTGGAACGAAGTATCGGTGACAATAGTAACCATTGGTTGCAGAAGGATTATTGTGTCTTGTGTTTTAACAATTACCAGCTTGATCCCTTATCTAAGAGTCATAGTCTCTAAATGGATTAATTTTGTGATTGTTTGAAGTTGTTTTCATTAGCACATAGATCTTAGATTATGATATGATTCGGCATATACTTTTCTTGCATATCACAAGCTTATGAGCCCCCAGGTTGATTATTTAATGTTTGGAATTTATACATATAAATATCCCCACATTTTTGGCATCGTTGCTAGGGAGATGCTAAAGGGATTGGGGCATTCATAGTTCAATTATTTAGTTTTGTTTTGTTTTTCATGGAAATACGAACTCATGTTAAAAAATGAATTGGTGACAGCAAGGTCTTAATCGCATGAGGAGTTCAAGAACATGAAGTATTTTTGTAGTTAATCTCATTTCATTTTTTCAATAGATTAAGTTTCATTTATCTTAGGTGCAGTAAGAACCCATGTATACTAATCCATTCATGAGCAGGACCTCTAGACCAGAAGGAAGCTAAGAATTCTCAAGAATTTTTTGAGCAAGGGAAGGCATGCCACCACAAGGATCTTCTCAAATCCTTGTCCACACTCCATAATTTCCACCAGGGATGAGTCTGCATTCCAGAAAGAAGTGGAGGAACAAAGGATCCATGAACATATTCTACAAGAAGACAATCTGAAAGTTTCTTTTAATAGTCCTTGTGAGCAGATCAAAGAGTCATGGACCACATCAAATGAAGATCAAATACTGGAGCTAGAGATTGAAGAATTTTTATCATGTTTATCACCAAATCCTTTGTGCATTCTGGAGTGTGATGACCATCTTTCAAAAGAACCTTGTGGCATGACAACCAAGGGAAGTTGAGGGGACAAGGATTATATTGAAACTTGATTCCAAATAGTCATTAGGCTAGAGTACCACTCCATATTTCAACAATTCTTTGCATTATCTCCATAAGAGTAGTTGGCCTCTCATATCCTGATACTTATCAAGGTATATTTTTCAGATTTGGATATGAATTTAACTAAGATCATGTTACGTAAATGGATGCATTGGAAGTAATCCTACACTTGAAAGAGATTTTCTTTTCTTTCAAGTAGAATAGTATAAGGTAGAAAAATAAACAAATAAATAAAACAGTAAAGAGAAAATTTTAAGTCTAATTGTTAAAACCTGGATTCCTAACGCAATTAGACACGAACTATGCTTGGAAACTAGGTTTTTGGATAGAAAGGTTTACAATGAAATTTTGCATACAATTGTTGGTTCAATCTTTCATTTATATTTCTTCAATCATTTTTTAATGAATCTAATGTCGGTTGATGGGGGATTCATTAAGCCCCTCCTTCCAATAATCTTGTCCCATCAACTCCAACTCCTTATATGGGTACCAATATCATAGGTTTTGATAATACCTTGGCACTTGTATGCCTCAATGACAGTTGCCTCACTAACAACAGTGGCGATGCATAAATGCCTCCTGACTGTTAGATCTTGCAAGTTACTTGACTTCAACACATTCATTCATGCTTGACAAGATGCATTAAATTAACTTGATGCTCATTGACATTACCGGTGAGTAATCTTGTGTTGGTTAACGGCATCCATCAATGCTCGATAATCCAACGATTCCTCTCCATGTTCGACTTCAAGAAAACCTATTCACATGGAAGGGAATGTACAAAAAGGGGGTAAGGACAAAGATGTTTTTACAATAGTTCAACCATGGTAAGTGTACAGACATTTAGTTGTTCAATTCTTGTAGTATTTAGTTTCTTGTTCTTGTTCTAGTAGTATTTCATTTCCGGAATTTTTGCTTGCAATTGTTGTTCCGGAATTTGGTTTTGTATCATTTCTGGTAAATAAAGAGGTATCGGGGATCTCCATGTCTAGTTGATATTCTTTGATCCTAAACAACATAGAAATTATGTGAATTCAAAGGTATGGGTGGATTTCTACCAGAACATTATGTAAAAAGTTCAACCGAAATTTTCCTATATCAATTCATGGTACAGATTCTACTCCAAGAAATCTGAAGGTTTTATTACTTCTACATGGAGTATTTCCAATAGATTCTAGTTGGTGATCTGGAACCCTTTCACTTTCAAATACAATTTCATGTTGCTATTATGTTTTAATCTCTAATTACAAAGCTAGTTGGCTCAACATGGATCCAAGCCTCTAACTGGATGAGAAATGGTGGTCACAATTTCAGCCTATGAAGAATAACTAAGAAGCAACATCATTTCTATTTTCATGTCTACTCTTGAACTAGCCAATATACAATCAATTTCCGGTATTCAGAAGTCTAAACATGAGTATAAACAGCAGTATTAAAGACAACCCTAACTCACTAGGAGCAAATCATCATATCAGCAGTATTAATAGGTCATCATTTGTAGAGTTGGTTTCAACATTTTCATATTTCCAATAGCTTGATAGAGTTGCCAGCATGCCTGCCAACTACAGGAAATTTTCAGCCTTCCATTATGAGCTCTTTCCAATTGGTGTCCAGTATATTTCCCTTCATCCTAGGCAACAAAAGTTTGATAAATTTCCCTTATATCATTAGACATCCGAGAGAGGTAAAGTTGGGTAAGCGATTTATATTCTTGAGTAGTAATTTTACATGGAATTCATGCACATAATCCTTTGAAGTTTGATTTCCACTTATTATTTCCTCGGTACACTCCCTTACCTATTATACTCCATATTATATTATCCATCCATCATCATTCACTGCCCTAACCTTAACAAACTCTGAAGAGTTGAGGCAAAACATGCCTTTCCCACTCAAATGTCTTAGAACCTACAAAATTATGTCAAGTTTCCAAACTACCCTATTATGCATATAAAGAATCTCATTCAAGAATGAGAACAACTACATATTGGAAATATGATTTCATTAGATTACAGGACCATACCTTGTTCTCTTCTTTACCTTGCTAAAAAGAAAATAAAAATAGTAATGATGAAAGAAAATAAAAATAAAAATGGTAAAGAAAAGTAAATGAGAGTTCTGAAAAGAAAGAAGGAACTCATTGACAAGAAGACAAGATGTTATAAGCATGCATGGATTGAAATTTATGTATTGTACCCAGACATTACTTCATACGCATCTTTGTTGCATGAGGACATGCAAGACCTTAAGTGTGGGGGGATGTTGGGCCTTAGTTTTGACAGGTTTTCAAGATTATTTCACTTAACATTCCAGGATTCCTTTATACATTTGTACCTTCACTAGATTATACTATCCTATTTCATTTATTATCATCCATTTTCACTTATATAAACTTCATAAGGCATAAAAGTGATAATATGGATGAATTTTGATGTTTTGATGATTACTTGGAGTAGATTTTGTGATGTCCTAACTTACTCCTATAAGTTGTAGCAGGTTTTGGTGATTTCTAGTTACCACCAGAATTGTGATCTATGTGACTACCGAAATTGCAAGCTTTGACTACCAGAATTGCAATCTATGAGACTACAGAAATTGTGGGGTTTGATTACCGAAATTGATGTAGGTGACCGTATCTAGAAGCAGTTTTGACACGACATTTCTAGATAGATGAAGATGAATTTGGAAAATCGAAGATATGGGTTTTTTGCAAAACATGATAATTTGAGTAATCCTTAGGTGGATTTCTCAGAAAATGTACGACCAAGGAAATATGGGTGGATCTTCAAGACAGATTTTCCCAAAAATATGGTAACGCTTTAAATTCCAGTAATGCCTCAATGTTTTGGATGGCTACACATCCTGTGGGTAAGTTTGGGAATATCGGTTTTATCAATGATGATGTTGTTGTGCTTCAATGTTATTCAAATTGATCCAACATCCATTATTTAACATCAATTTCCTTATTCAAGTTTGTGTTGGTTGTAGATTCATGTATTTGGGATCTAGTCTCATATTGTTGTAACCACTTCCCTTCTATGAGATGTAAGTTATATGTATAAATGTAAGGAGATATATCACATCAAGGGGTAGGAATATAGCTAGAGATAGAGAATGAAAGGACTGAGACTAACCTTCATATTTTATACGTTGTTCTATGATGAAATAAAAGAACTAGTTTCTATGTGTATTCAGTTTTCGGTCTCCTGAGATTGTAAGTGTGTGAAAGGTATAACTATGAGTGAATATAGGGCCCCCTTCATCTTGGAATCATGCCTCATTTATATTTCATTTCCGCGTTTTCATTTTTGTATTTTCTTTATGCATTTTCATTTTTGTAGTTACTTTATGCATTTCCATTTTTTGTAGCAAGATAATGTTATTTACTAGTGTGAGTTCAATTGATTTGATTGAAATTTGATTTAATGTTGGTATGGTGTGAGATTTAATTTTCTGGAGGTTCAGAATCTTTATGTTTTGAACAACATCAATACAAGTTATGAAAAAGAACAAAGTATTGTCTTAACAAAATAATTTTTAGAGTGGTGTTTCTACAAATACTTGTCATTTCTTCCCTATTGGTCAACCACTGTTCATTTAGAGAATATGACCTGCAATAGTAGTTTTGCTTTCAAGTTGATTTCCATTGGGTATATCTCTAAAATATGGCTCTTTCTATTCAATTTATTAAGTGAACAAAAACAGTATCGTCAAGTAGAGAATGTGTACGAGGCTTGCATTTCTACCTCAATGATTCACAATTAGATAAGTGACAAATTTCAGAGAGTCATATCCTCATTTTTTAGTGTGTTTGGTGCCATTTTATTATCACAGAATACATCCTCATTTCTGAGAACAAATTCTCAAATAGATCAAATTAGTAGACTTGGAACGAAGTACCCATCACAACAGTAACCATTGGTTGCAAAAGGATTGTTGTGTCTTGTGTTTTAACAATTACCAACTTGATCCTTGATCTAAGAGTCACAGTATCGAAGTGGATCAATCTTGTGATTGTTTGGATTTGTTTTAATTAACACATAGATCTTATATTAGGCTCCAATTATGCATATAATTTTCTTGCATCCCACAAGCTTACAAGCCCCTTGGTTGACTATTTAATGTCTGGAATTTATACATATAAATATCTCCACAGGAACACAAATTGAAATTGATAAAGAAAGTTAGTCATTCTTTCTTACTTTCTTGTAAAGCACATGTTTTGTTTTTCCAAGTTACAAATCCCGGTGAAAAACCCCGAGTACTTCCCCTCATTCCGAGTATGGTACCCAGGGTAAACCCTAGAATTTTCAAGGCAGTATAAGGCCAGTAAACAACATGGATTAAATCCATTACAATAATATACTCATTAAGAGCTCAACATGTCACTTGAAAGAATTAAACTAGGGTGGGGAGGATAATATTCATTCCTCCGAACCACACAAGCTAAATCCAATTGACTTGTAAAGCACGTGTTATGCGTACAAACTTTAAGATAAGCAATCAAGACATCAACCTAAATCTATAACCTTCACTTAACTAAACATAAAGTAAAATGAATCAAACAAATATCAAAACCCATTTATATCCCTTTTGGCATGGCTAACTCCATTTGGTCCTCTACTCAAGTTCAAACCTCCACCTCTTAATATAGTCATCAACCAAATGTTGGAGACCCATTATGTTCTCCAATGGTTACATATATTTCTCTTCTCGTATCCACTTATTTTGTGATTAGACTTCCCTTGGTCCAACCCATATCCACTTCATTAGAAATATCTTTACCTACATCCATTGTTGATATTGTTGAATTTCATCCTTTCAGGACAGACATATGTCTGGATTAGAAGAATAGTCCTTGTAGTCCATGGTGTGGCTTCCAGCATATGTTTGAACAAATATTCTTCTAAGACATATGTCTGGATTAGAAGAATGGTTCTTATATCACTCTGTGGAGTAAGTGACTTATTCCACATCATGCATGATTACTCAAATAAAGTATGGCTTCGAGAGATGATGCAGTTGATACTATTAGATGATATTGATAGTGATGATGGTGCTCGTGATTTAATAATGATATAGCATGTGTGGCTATGATGATGCTACCAATTGAATGGTTTTTTTGTGATCAAGACCATTTCATTTAATACCTCCCTAGCTAGGAGGGACTATTGATATTATGGTAGCTACGGGAGGTATTAAACCTCCACGTGTAACCCTGACAAGACTAGAATATTCTGAGAATCAAGAAGAAACCCTAAATCATTGGACATAACCCTAGAAGACAAGTCAGCTAAATAAAATAATTAATATTGAGTTTCTAGCCTCCAGAAAGAGAAGTTGGCCCGGACAACTAAGAAAGAGAAGTATAAATACAGGATGCCGGAGCTCATTTGGACACACACAGCTTGCAACTTCAGAAATTTAGTAAGTGTGCAAGTTTGGAGAGTAGTTGCAGCTGCAGCTACTGCAACTTGTATTTACGGTTTTAGGCTTCGACTTTCTCTTGGTTATGGTTTGGAATTTATTCTTGGTACGGTAACTCTGGAAAGTGGTGCGCTACCTTGGTTGGCTATTGGATCTAGGGTTTTCTTCCAGAATTATTCTTTATCAATATTAAGGTGCTCTAGGTGGATTCCACCTATGGTTGGGTGACAATATTGCTATATTGTCTATGGTGAAACAAGCACACCTATTTTTTTGACAAGGTCCACACTTTTGTCTTTGATAATATCTTCATGTATGCACAAAATGAACTTGATGTTGCTCCAAGAGGGATCCATATTAAAAAAAATTAAATTCCCAAGAATATCAATCCTCTCCCCTAAATATACCCAGTTTCCAAGGTTGACAGAACCCATTGTGCAATGATGCTCGATATCTTTTAACAATATGCCAATTATCCACCATTCTAGATTGCTAATGGGAGCAGGGGAAGAGAAAATAGAGGACCACGACCCACAAACAAATAACCCACCTAAAGACCCATTGATTTTGATCAAAGTTAAAAGAGATTTAGGACATTGACTAACAAACCCTTTACCTATACTGTCAACTGAATCACTTTGGGTGTTCAATTGCACCATACCACAACCCACATGCGAAACCTCTTCGATAATAAATCCAATTTATATTGTTGACTAAACCAATTGTGCAAGGATACTCTATGTCATTCAACGGTCTATCAACTTCTTTACACACCAGATTGATAATGAGAGCATGAAGAATACAAATAGAGGACCACAACCTACAAATAGAAAACCAATATAAATACCCAATTATTGTTTCTAAGTCACCAGACCTCGACCCACTTTCAAAACCTCCTCTAGAAGCAAATGAAATAGCAGAAAAGCTTGACATTTCAAGATTAAGAGTCGAAAATGCAAGGAATTGCAAATTAAAATGCTCTGAAGAGAGGTAAAAGGACCTGGATACCAGGTTGAACCTAGTTAGACAATAATTCAATTCTTCCATTCAAATACCTTCACCCCAATTTGAAATACCACTACAAGGACCCTCTCCAACCTTGATGTTGAACCACTCCACACTACACCTTCTAGAGACACCATCGAAGGAGAATAGAGAAACCATATCTGTGATGCCAAAAATATATCCTTCACACACGCTAAAGTGAATTCTCCCATAAATTCCTAGGTCTTAGGAATGTGCAAGTTGTGGCCCATTCATTTCCATACTCTGCCAAATGTTTTTGTGATTTATTGTGCACTCCATAGACTTAGGGAATGTGAAGTTTCCTTTGTCTTCCATTCAAAATAAATTCATTTTTTGCTAGTCACAAACCCACCTTAGCCCATATATCAACCTCAAAATTTAACTCCCACTTAATGTGATACAAGGAAAACTCATTGAAATCCTTAAGAACAGTGATAGAGCGATATAACACACTAGTAATAACATTACCCACAATGATGGAATTTTTAACAATAGCCCTTATCACCATCATGGAATCTCCAAGGATTGTCAACTTTCAAATTCCTATTTATTTTTCCAGTCTAATGCCTTCATACATGGCATCAACCTCTGCTTCGTTATTTGAAACTCACCCTAATCCCCATGCATAACAAGCAACTATGTTTCTTTTGAGATTGCATAATAGCCCCCTTCACCTGTCGCCTTTGTTTCCCTTGTACAGTTGATATCCACTCCCATTGGAATTATCTATGTCCAAACCCCTTTATTATCTTGTTTTTCTCCATATATTGTGAAATATTATAATCCTATATGGAAACTTTTGCACGGTCCACCCATATTCTACATATCAATGTCGCACTTTCTTATGCATTTCACCAATTTTGATATATGGGCATGGTAGCTATATAATATATAAAAAAAATTAAAAAAAATTATAATTTGTTGGCACCCAAAGTTTTGGGGTAAGTTGTGTGTGTGCACAGATCAGCAGTGCACACATCAATTTTGTACACATGTATCAGTGGCTACGCGATGGATGGAATAAGGAAAGCACGCCTATCAGATTTCTATATTGCGTGCCAAAAGAGAAGAAAGATAATGCATGCATGTTGAGTCAAAATAAGATCTTTGGGAATCTTCCCAAATGATGAACCTAGACAAAACAACAAATCATGGGGTAGATAATGGATGAGCAAGAAAGTGTGTTAGGATTGTCACACTCCAAAGGGGGTTACATGGATTGCATGCGGGTGGTAGAAGCGTGTGGAACTGGCGAGCACTAGAGCGAGTGGAGAAGAGGAGAAAGAGGCAGAGCACCAAAGAAGAGAAGGATAAAGAGAATCAAAGGAACAGAGGATGGAATGAGCAGTAAGGCAAAGCAAAAGAAGAGAATTTCGTCTAAGTTTTTACATGAGTCATGTGTTGGACTTTGTAAATAGTTTTGTAAGAGTCTAAAATAGTCATGTTTCTGAGAGTCTATAATGGAGTCATTCTAGTAGCATGTGTGTAGAATCTAAACAAAGGGAGCATAGCACATTGTTTACATTATTCATGGAATGTATTAGAGTGCAGAGCGTTATTCTCTTTGCAATTTGAATCTATTGATGTATGCATTCCACCTATTAATGGAAATAATATAAAGTTGTAGTTTCCTTTGTCAATTGTTGTGTTTATTATGAGTTCAATGAATAAGTGTGTTAATGGTTTATGTTGTTAGTATGATAATGAATGCATAAATTTCAACCCGAGTGGCTTCCTTGTATGTTTATCCCTTTATCTTCAACAAAAGACCAGATGGTCTTTGTGATTCTCATGGCATCTCGGGTGAGACATTCTTCAGTCCTTGATCGAAGATTGATATGTCGACACCTTGGGGTTTTGTTGGTCAACTCCGGGTGAACCTTGGGTCATCAACCCCCTAATGTTAGGAAGAATGCACCTAAGTGACCCAACAAATGGTTATGTTTTCAACACCTAAAGGTTTTGTATCATATAATAAAGGGATAGAATGAGGTGGAATCCATCTCGGGAGGAAATACAAGACTAGATAACTGCAAAGGAAGATGAGTTTGCTTGACAAGAAACTCAAGGTCTAATAACCAATGTGGAATGTTGGAATGATAGGTATATTTACACTGATTTGCATGAAGTTTTATTTGTTGAATTTCCATGTTTAATGTATGAATTGTTGAAGAGGCAAACTGCTACTAGCACTGCTTTGAGACACCAAGATCCACTGGTCTTGGATTAGACTACTACCAATAGGTTGAAAGTATTGGATAACAAGTGGGCTCAATCAATCAACTTCTGGTTCACTTGAGTAAAGAAAGGATACATTATTGAGTTTGTTGTAGAATACAATGATTCTTTCAATGAGGCTAAAAGAAAGTTTGTTGGAGGTCCTCAAAAGAGACTGCTAGAAGAAATATCATTGTGGATCAAGATGTTGTTTGTCAAGAAGGGATTGATGCACATGGAGCCAGATAGGATGGTTGAATAAACCCCCTAGCACTAGGGGGGGTGAAAATAAGGGGGGAAATAGAGAGAGTAGATGGATCTGTTGAGAGGATCCATTAGTTGTTGAGAAGAGGTGAAGAAAGAATGGAACCAAAAGACAAAAGAAGAAAAAGAGGAGAAATATATGCAAGAAGAGTTGAGCTAAGAAGGAAAAAAGAATAGAGGAGCATAAAGATGTTAGCAAGGGGTGAGAGACAAGGGGTCAGACACATAATGAAGAGGAAGGATACTACACTAGGAGGAGGTGTGGAAGAGAGTGGTATGCCAAAGAGGAGCACAGACGAGGATAGGTTGTCGAAGAGGCATGGAATTAGGAGTAGGTTATCTAGAGAAGATACTAGAAGTAGTCAAAGTAGGGATAGAGAAGATAAAGTCCAATCCCCTTGGCTTTTGAGAGATGTTGCAACCTCATAGGAAGATGAGGCGCAGAGTAGAGGCATTGAAGTAGTTGAGGATGGTGAAGAACTCTTGTAAGAAGGGGAAGTAGCTTTAGCTATAATGGATGGTATTGCACAGTTTCAGGTAGGAAACTCTTTGGATTCCCTCATGAGAAATGACGAGAGAAGGTGGAGGTGCCCCCTATTTGAACCACCCCCCTATAAATTTGTAATCAAGAGGAAAGAATAATAGACATTACAACAATAGGATTTGAAGAAGAAAGAGTAGTAGAAGAAAGAAGAGAAGTTTCAAGTGAATAATAAGATGAAATCAACAATACTTCACAAGGAAGGGTATCAATACCTAGATCATCAATAGTGAGTAGTCTGCCGAGAGGACATAGTCCTAGATTGAGGATGGAGAATCAAGATACAACACTGAGGCTACCTTTTTTCGATGGGATGGGTAAGGACAATGCAAAGTAGCAATGGTTCACATGTGAAGAAATATGGTATGTGAACAGGATCATGGATGAAGCATTAGATATTGCATAATTGGAGACCACTTTCAGAGATAGAGCTCTCACATGGCACATGAAGTATAGGGAAATAGTGCCAGCGGGATAGATGAGGTCCCTGACATAATTAAAAGATATCTTCTTAAGGATTTTTAAAATTCTAAGTCATAATCATAGTGCATTACTGAGAGCAAAGAAATCAAGCAACGGACTGGAGAGACCATGTGGGATTATGACCAACAGTTCAATATATTGTTAGATTGGTTGAAATTCCAAATCCAATATGTTCAACATAGGGGGTGGTTCATTATAGAACTACTTCTCTATATCAGAGTTCTTCTCACCCAGCAGAAGGTGAGTACCCAAGAAGAGACGATGGAGACTGTGATGCACCTGGAGGCCACATCAAGAGGTGGAGAGACATCAGCAGGATTAGCGTAGGTGCAGTCCCTGTTGGAAAATTTGAAAATGCAATTATAGGATATGGAAAAGACAAAGGTGGTGTGTGAGAACATGTGGTGTACCATGTGTCGGTTAAAAGGTCACCACAGGGATGAATGTCCCATGTTGGGAAGTTATTTGGTAACGAGTGTGTTGAATACATTTCTGACTAGGTCTCAAACTGAGTGGTGCAATATTTACAGATAGTGGGGACATATCCCAACTTGTTGCCCAACACTAGAGAAATACTAGAAGACTCGACATACTCCATTTTATGATTTTTGTAAATACATGGGGTATAATGTGATAAATTGTCAATCACTTCAGTTGATGTAGGACCACATCCATGATGCATTTTGGGTTCAAGAAGAGAAAAAAGGTGGTGACCACAAAGGCACGGAAAGAGGAGGATACTAAGGAGGTACAAGAGGTGCATATGGACGAGACCAAGGTCGAGGAGGTGGAGGAAGACCAACCACGTGTTTCAATTATGGTGATATAAGCCATGTGTCAAGATTTTGTACCAAACCATGTGCTCTTTGTGGGTACTGCTATAGTATTGAGCATGCCACAAAGGACTGCCCTGACTTAATGAAGAAGTGGAAGAGAAGAAGGCACACTACAACATGGTGACTAAAGAACCATGCAGGAACCAAAAGAAGGATGAGGAACTTGATGTGTGGTTGATAATATGAGATGGAGCCAAAACAGGAATTGACTTGGAGCATGGATAAATCTTGGGCTAAATAATGGAAGGGAAGATCAGGAGGGCAATGCAATATCCTTCTAAATTTGATGTTGCATCATAGAAACAGTTTTGGCATGATGCGCAAAGGCTCTACAAGAATAAATATCATGTGAAGAGATACAAAGAGTGAAAAAAAGGTTGTTAGAGGAAGCTTAGGTATCCAAGGAGATATAATGTTCCACATAGAGATCGCTAGAATAAGCCTATGCCCATGAAGAATTACAACGCGACACACAAAATTCTTAGGAGACAACTCGTGTCCATGAGAATATATAGTATGCGACACAGAGGTCATTGGAAGAATCATGTAGGCAAGAAGAAGCATGATGGGCCAAGAAAAAGGAAATAGAAGAGCATGTGCATGAAGAGTTGAGGCACATTGGGTGAGGAGAGCAACTGTGTGACATTGGTTGCGAGGAGAAAGAAGGAGACCAAGTAAGTAACTTTTTGTGTTGTTGTTTAAAGTTGTTAAGTGACCCTAATGTTGCAAGAAAGTTGATGCACATGTTAACAATCTATATGGGGGAAGAAAGAACCTTTGTAGCTATCTGTCCCCCTACCAAAAATGGATGTGTACTAGGTCAGTAAGCAAAAGCAAACAGGAAGAGAGTTCAAGATGATCGTTGAGCTTGGAAGCTATGAGATGGATGGAATCATGTTGGATCTGGGATCCAATGTGAATATCCTACCAAACAAATCATTGGATTTGATGGGTAGACCAAACCTGGTATGGTCCCCCATTCAAATTAGGCCAGTGAATCAATACAGAATCTATACTGGAGGTCGGTTGGAGTAGGTTGAAGTGAACATTGAAGGGGTGAAAACTAAGGCATATTTGGAGGTGATTGAGATTATGGATGATTTAGATCCATACCTTGTACTACTTGGTATTTATTTGGATTTTGACAACAATTTCGTGTTGAACTTGAAGAAAAGGTAGATGGCATTCGAGACATACACTTTGCACTTGATTGCACCATTAGATCCCAATGAAGGAGATGGATACAACGATCCTGTGAATGAGGATGCGCAAATCTCCATTATTGAAAACATATATCAAATCATAGGGCATTGATAAGTTAGAGAAATGTGAATTCCCATGACAGCAATTCAGAAGATGCTATGGAGAGGTGGAAGAATAAGCTATATGAAATCTCTACTTGGAGGTGTGTGTGAATTACCATCGTGGCGTGGGAGGATGAATTCAGATCATATCAATTTGATGGGATAGATCTAATGGAAATAGTCATCGCCTGAATGCAGTGTGTTCCCTTACTCCACCGAGTACGTGCCCTCAACACAGTGTTAGTGGGTATACTCACATAATGGTGGATGAAGAATCAAGAAAATATTTGTGAATGGGAATATGTAGTGGACTCAATGAAGGAAACGTTCAATCTAGGGGTTGATATCCAAAAATATATGTGTTCCTATGAAAGGCATTGGTTGGCTAAGAAGCATCTGAGTGTGCAAAGGATTCAACCAAAAACTAAGCGCGTTGTGACAATAGGAAGCTTTGTCCTTCTTGTTCCTTCACCTACCATCACACCAATGGAAGGGCAGCATAAGCCTGAGGTTGAACCCAATGCAGAAGAAGGTGGCTAGTAGATTCCCTCTGGGTCAACCATGACTACTGAAGATCCTCCATGGCGAAGACCAAGAAACTGGATTCGAGTGAAGAAGCGTCGTGACCTTCCAGGGGTCGACCCGATGGGTTAAAACAATTAGGGTATTGATGCATGGGTGTGCAGGAATCATGCGTGGCACCCCCGAAGAATAAGATTTCACACATGTGTAGAGTGGTCAATATCGCATTAAAGATTAGGCAACATAGACATATTAGTGTAATAATGGAATATGTGACAAGGAATATTATCATAAAGATTGAATTCATTTTAGAAAAAATCAAGACATAAATGCCCTCGTCCACGAAGGGATTTTGCCAATTTGTAAAGCATGGAACCTTAATTATGGGGTTGGTTGAAAAGATGGCACAAGGGGTGCGTAGATATGACATGGAATGTCTAGGTAAATTCAACATAAGTAATTAAAGTAGTTAACAACTGACTTACAGCATGGACCTAGCACTAACTGCAACCTAAGAAGGGAAGGTGGCCTCACAACATGTGTCATTTATATATTAAGATACATCTAGGATGACTGATTGTTTTGGAAAAATGACACCTCGGGAATCTCTATTTTGGAGTCTATTTATCTCCTTGTACCTATTTTATGAGGTTCCCATTGTTCATATAAGAAACTGGAAAGAGATCAGGAGAAACGCCTATGAGAGAAGTTCACATCTGCGCACTAGGCAAGTTCTACCATGCTATTAAGTCTCCTAGTGGTTTTAGGTCATGTCGCGCATCTCTAAAACACTTGGTTGTTTCCAAAAATAATGGATACCCTAAGAAAACCCCACATATGACATAAGTCCAAGCCGACAAAAGAGTAATTAGTATTAGAACCAACGATATCAGATGGAGTAAGTTTTAAGGGGCCAAATGTTGGAAAAGTTCCAGTATTACGGTGTACCAACCACAATGTTCATGACCCAACCTAGTTTCCATAACTACAGTTTGATAAGTATGCATATGTTTTCTAGTGAGCCGAAGACACAGAAAATATAGCTACCTAGAAATGGGCAAGAACTATTCAGTGATCAGGTATTATCACTTTGCTCGATTACCTACATTTCGGTCAGGCCCCTGAAGTTCAAGCTTGTGTTTAGTTATTACTTAGTAGGTTGCATGGTGGATTTCTATAGCTTGATAATTCCTACCTAGTAGACCATAATACAATGCACTGAGTCTCAAGTCTCCCGATATCCAGCGAACATCCTACTAATGACATCAAGGAAAAAGACCAATCTCAAGAGGAGGTCTACACCATTTTTGGGACACGCAGAGGGAAGCTCAGGGTTGTGATTCCTAAGATCAATAATGAGATAGTCAGGTTTGTGAAAAAACTACTTTCCTGCAAGCTCCTACGAAAATGATGGAGATATGAATGCTCCCTCTATGTCATGCTCACCGTCGAAAGATGTGTTAGGGGTGTCCAAATGGCATGGGCTCGATACATATTGAACTTGTTTGTGGATGATTGTCTTGATGCATGGGATGCATACAAGGAGTTTCACTATAATTGGTTGATTGTGTTACTTGGAATGGTCCTATTGAAGTTGCCACCAAACCACAAATAGGATGCAGAAGGGGAACCATTGTTCGTTACTCCCATATTCTTAATGCTCCAGTAGATGGTCACCATATGTTCTCTATATATGGAACACTCATCATTGTAATAACATATCGAATATGTTAACACTTGGTATTTTCTTTGGGTTGTATCAAAGAAACCCCAAGGTAACTATTTCAGCATGCTTTAGATTGTATTTCTGACCTATACAATCAGATAGGGATCTCTCAAAAATCAAAAGTCTTTCACACTCAAGAAATCTTCAACAATAACACTCAGAGGTTGGATTCTGATATAAGATAGGTTTTTTTTTTTGTTTTAAAGAGATGGTAAGACAAGAAAGAGAGAAAGTACCATTGGGTAATGGAGTCAACCCCTGAAAACGAATGAAAACAATGACTAGTAGGTAGAACTTTCCAGAGGAACAAAGGATAAATTAGGTGATGAAATTTCAATTTTGAGTTTGGTTGTGTAGGTTGGAAGAGGAAAAAAAACATATAACAAAATCAGAGCATCATGAAAGATGAATTTTGACCTAGTTAAGAAGAGAAACAAAGTTTAAATCACTTGAGTCTAAAGCACCATTAGATGAATTCTAGACCCTTTAATTATCCAATTTAAAAAGAATAAAATGAAGATGAAAGTAAGGACACAAGAAGTACAGACTTCAAACCACCACCATTAGAATCTTTTTCATAAAAAAATTCAGGACTTCTGCATTTGTATTTCGTTCAGATTCAGAGAATATTACAATAAGGATCAAAATGACTATACTTTCTGCCAACCTCACCCCCTCCTTTGCACCTTAAAAGTGCTCAAATATATAGATAAATATCATATTCTAGCCTAAGGAGGTTGAAATCCATCTTTTCCAAAAATAGAGAGTTGTTACAATAGCTTAAGAAAGAATAGCCAAATATTTGTTTATATCCTACTATCTAGGGTTTGATTTTTGACCAACTAAAAATGTGCCAACTGAAGAGAAAATCATGGGATATAATAGGAGAGTGTCCAAGCTTCAATATCCATGTCAATTTTGAATCCACCTTGCTAATTTGGAGGACCATCAAGTCGAATTTCAAAGATTCTAGAACTCTGTCAGCATATTTGGCTTGGCAAAATTCTGTAAAATAAGCCTCAAAGATAATTTCATATCTTCCAAATAATAACACATGTGTAAAAAATAAAAGAGGTTTTTGTTATTGGTTCCTTTATTGACAAAAACCTCTCTTTTTTTCAAAAATTCTTCTATATATCCTTGGAATATGTGCCCAAAGGTGATGACTAAAACAGGAAAACATTAAATGCTAAAATCTGGAAAAATGCATCATAAGGATTCATTTGAATCTCTCAAACTATGAAACCTGTGTAAAAAGTGAGAGAAACATTTTTTATTGAGCTCATGCTTGAAAAAAACCTCTCTAGGATTTTCCAAAATNAAACATTAAATGCTAAAATCTGGAAAAATGCATCATAAGGATTCATTTGAATCTCTCAAACTATGAAACCTGTGTAAAAAGTGAGAGAAACATTTTTTATTGAGCTCATGCTTGAAAAAAACCTCTCTAGGATTTTCCAAAATCCTCTCCAGTTGTTCGGAATTTGATCTTGAAGTTGACTGCAAAAACAGTCATTCCCAGAACTTGCATAGCAAACTCCATTTTGTTGTAATTCGTGCAGATCCAGGTGGCAGCAAGTGACTAGGGACATGTGTTTTCCTCGAAACTCATTTTCCATTCACCTCATATTGTCCTTTTTAATCATGTGAGTCTACATCATTTGCGTAGCGATAACTTGCTACGCAAGTGTTGTGTATGACAGTTTACCAGTCAAAACAACAATTGTGCTCAGGAAATGTTTTATGTTGTCACCCTTGTAAAAACCTTTCTCCAACATCAAATGAATGCTTCCCAAAGATTCTATGACATAAAAAAAAAAAAACTATGGATGACCTCATACCCAAAAAGAAAAAACTGTAAGGCTTCCTCACTCATATTTTTGCAATTTCAGCAAGAAGGTTAGTTTATCTTTACCTTCTTTATCAATTTTCACTTTCAGCCTTAAAGCCATGTTTGTCTTTCTTAATGATAGATTTTGCCTCTTTAAATTCTGGATTTTCTTGGATAAACATGTGTTTTTATTTGAAAGGTAAACTTTCAAAACTATTAAAAGTAGATGGGTCTTCGAAACTTAGCAGGTCAGCTTGCGGAGAAAACTANTCTTTCTTAATGATAGATTTTGCCTCTTTAAATTCTGGATTTTCTTGGATAAACATGTGTTTTTATTTGAAAGGTAAACTTTCAAAACTATTAAAAGTAGATGGGTCTTCGAAACTTAGCAGGTCAGCTTGCGGAGAAAACTAACAAGGCTAGGGTTTGGCTTGAATAGGTGAAACGGGCCTTTTTTATATGAGAGGTGAACTTATTCAGGGGATAAGATAGGATAAAAAATGGGCTCAAAAAAAAAATTCACATTGACAAAGCGAACAAGGGATACGTAGCAAAAAATAGAGCAACCGGCTTTTTGTAGCGAATGATACCACACAGGGTTTATGTAGTGAGGGAAATATGCACATTGTTTTTGTAGAAGAGGGCTTTGAAGCTATCTTGGGAGATTATGGCTTATGCACAGATCGTAAATGCAAATGAAAATAGACAAAAGGTGGAAAATATGCATGTATGAGTGTATAAGCAGCAGATTTGAAAAAGGAAAGTACTTTTCCTTAGATGACAAGACCTCTTAAGCCAATTCAAAGAACTTGTGCAATGAATTTTCTTAGTGCACACATGTTTGGAGTTTTCCAACAGTACAAATGAGATGGAGTGTAATCATTTTCCCTTTCCTGACCTCATCGGGTGTGATGATGAACCATGATACCTCTTTGCACATGACTTTCATCCCTAGCCTATGACTCAACTTTGACACATAATTTCCCATTTTGTGACATGATCTTAAACTAGGAAGATAAGGACCTTTACAAATCTTTCAACATGATGGACTCTTATACCCCTTGATGGTGTATTATGAGATAGAAAAAACACCCTTTGACTAAAACTTATGACTTAACTCTCTATTTACATGCATATTATTCTTTATTTGATCAATGACTTCATGAACAGAACACACTTACTATGGCTCATTTAGGAATGTCTTGGTATTCCTAAGACCAATACATAACTGTGAAAACTCAGAAAAAACCTTTAACCCTACACCAAAAATGAAGATTCTAACATTTGGCTCCAATGGGGATGTTATCCTCCATGTGAGGTAGAAAAGAACAACAGACCATGTGCCTAACCAGTGGGTTGTTCCCAAACCACATCTAAAACTTGCAAATTGATGCTAAAAACCACACACTGCTCACTGCAAACTGGAAATTATACACTGTTGAAACTGAAACTGAAAAATGTTGCAAACTAAAGCTGAAATACGCTCAATTTTGTGAGCTTATTCAGGAACACAACTACATTAATATGTTGAAAACAACTGCATAATCATGTGAAATGAAACTTCTAATGTAACTAGGCAAGTGTCTTGTCCATTGGATGAATTTTTTGCTTGTGTTTCCTTAGGGGAAAAATAGAAAACCTGCTTATTGGAAACTCATTGACAAACTTGAAAACAATTTCAATATTTACAAAATCTAAAAAATTGGGCCCACTTAATGACTCCAACAAGACTGCAAAAGGATCCTTATAGGAAAGCAAACTGACTTCATGGCATTGCACAAAATTTTCATCCTGTATCAACCCTCCAAACGCATTCCTATTTCCATGCATTTCAACTTGATGGCTATCATGAAAGGGATGGAAATTTTGATTAAATTACTGCAATGAAACCCAATACTAGCTGACCATCATCTTCATTTCCGGGTGTACAACTAATCAAAGACTGAAAACTTTGACTACAGAAACCATCCAAATAACCAGCTACTGGATCATTGAAAATCTAAGAATGTTGTTGTTGATTTATACTATTATCAGCTTGCTCTGATAAGTCTATATGACTTTGCATTAGTTCATACTCCTTTGCTTTATTAATGATCTTGAAATCTTCACTCAACAATTTAAATGAAGCAAATCTTAAAGGCAGAGAATTTTCATCAGCAAACTCACTATTTTCCTCATGTTTGTCATCGTTGTCATAACTGAAATATGCAGGTTGATTGTCTTCATCTGATTGTTGAACATAATCATTTCCTAATGCAGCAGGTTTCTCTAGAGAGTCAATATCATCATGATCATCATATTCATCATATTTAGGTAGCTCAAAAAACTCTGCAATGTCATCAAACATGAAATTGGGACAGCAGCTTTCCCTTCAACAACCTGATCTAAAGACTCACTCTCGTGACATTCTTCACTAAAAATTTCAAAAAAATTCATGGCGTAATCAACTCTATGCTCATGATGAAAAGGATCAAAATTCAAATCAGCAGCAAAACAATTTGGGACAAGAACTTCTTCTTCAATAGGTGGAATATAATCTTTTGCAAAAACATCAGCATTAAAAACTTCAAGAGAATGCATGATATTATTAACCCTCTACTCAAAATCTAAATCAACTGCTTTTTGTTCATGTTCACTCTCATATTCTTCAGAATCCAACTCTTTGTCCTCAATCTGATCTGGAAGCTTTCCACAAGCTTGAAGGTTATCTTCCAATTCCTATGCATCAAGAAACATCTGCTACAAGGACATAGACTTCCTTTCCATGATAAGAAAGGACAGATCTGGATGAAAATATGTTACATAACACAACATAGCAGTAGCTTCCGGGGGTTGAATTCCTTTAGGAATCTTGTAATACAAACCAGAAAACCTTATGTTGAACATAGAGACCGTTTCATTGCTTTGTCTCTTCATGGAACAAAACTCAGAAAGGTTATGATCCAATGATTTTCTCTCAACCCAAAATTTCATTAAAAAAAAAAATCATTTCCTCCCATGAGCTGATAGATTTAGGTTGTAAATTCTCAAAGGTTTTAACAAGATGAAGCAAAGATTTGCTAAAGTGTACCTGCCCAGAACAAGACAACAAGAAAACACTATTTGCAAGTACCAATTGATATTAGTGCTTCATAAAACCTTGGACTTTGAATAAAAGCAATAAGATGATATAAAAGATGAAGCAACCGGAATATTTATAATAGCAATATATAACTAATGATAGCTTCACAATTATGCCTTAAACAAGCTTCATATGACCAAAAATGATAACCTAAAATTGGCAATATGATGGTATTTGTCAAAAGCAAAGAAGGCGATGTAAAATCAGCTCTAACACTTGCTTTTAGAAGCTTTTACTGTTTTCATATATGGTTGTAGCTTTCTCTTGTAACGGAAGCAAGATAGTTAGTAAGTTAGTCTAATCTAAGGTTAGGAACGGTTATCAAAGACCTTGAAGTAGATGGTTTAAAGGTTGTTTTCATCAATCAATCAAATGTAAGGTATGAACTAGAGCCTTTATGGTAAATGGAGTCACTTTTGCAGAAGAAATATTATGGGAAACAAATGATAATAAGCGAACTAAAGACAAAAGGGAGGATGGTTGAGGTGTTAGTATCCTAAGGCCTCAATCATCCAAAACCCTAAAAGGAAAACGACCACTAGGAAGTAGGAAACCCTAGGCCCTAGTGGTTTTCCTTCTTCTTTAGGTCAAGCTTGAGATAAATAAATGCTTAATGAAGCAAAGTACTAGAGTGCTACTAAGGTAGGGCTCTAGCATATGCTTCAGTGAAGGTGTTTTCTAGCAAAATCAAGTAGGTGGATAGTTATTGAGAGAAGGACAATAACATGTGCTTTTATTCTAGGGTTTCATACTTGCAATCTCATAATCTTAATAAATGCAAAGTAAAAGATACCATAACCATTCAAAGAAAGAATAATTGCAGTTTTTCACTTACATTCACTAAGAATAATCTAGTTACAAGCCCTAGTTGAAGACTTTCCACCATGAAAATGCCAAAAATTACCAATTAAAGCTCCCTCCAAGAGTTGTGCACCACTCATTTCAGATAATAAGCCTTAAAAGAGGTAGAATTTCAGACCTCACACTTGTGTGAGTGAAATATGATGAAAAATACAAGGGAGTTTTCCCTTATTTATACAATTCAAATGACCTTTAATTACAATTTAGGTCAAAAAAGGCCGACATGGCCAGTAACATCAAAAATCTAGTTTTTTACATAAAATTAACAAATTAAACCCTAAAATGTGCAGAAGAGGTGATGTCATGCCCTCCTAGGGTGACGTTGGGCCTCATAAGTGAGATGTTGGCCTCCATGAGCAAAATGTTAAGCCTTCCAAGGCCTCCGGATCATGCCACTTGGCACACAACTGCCTCCATCATGTTCATCTAACATTGGGTGACATCAAGGGTCACAAGGGTGACATCATGGGCCTCCCAATGCCAACGTTCAGGGGGGAAGGAAAGACCCCCCTATGTCCAGGCCTTCCAAGGTGCCTCTAGTGGAATTTCCTTCCTTTTATCCGGTGCAAGCCTCTGGTATATGTCTACCCCTGGTTGGGGTCTTAGCATCCATCTGGTGGGATTTTATCCCTATGGAGGTCCAAGCTAATCATCTCCCCATATGTACCTATTCATCGGGCATGGTCCTGCAGCAACAACAAGTATGCCCTCCATGGGATCATAAGTCACAGGGATCATAGCAATCTCGATCACATCTAATAATCAAGCTACCCAAACATGTGCATAAAACCCCCCTTTTCCCAGACAAGTGCTCAAAGACATTATGTTATTCTACAAGCCAAGTTTGGAGAGGGTTCCAGGACATCCTATTGGGCTAATTATCCTTAGGTGTGGGGTGTTTCTAAGTGAATACCAATCTAGGTCATGTAAGTGCATGAGATGGTGTGGGGATGTTTGGGCAAGGGGTGCAGTGATGACAGGGAAATGTAGGTCTTACCTATGGGTGCCTCTTAAGAGGGTGAGTTGGACATTGTCATAGATGCAATTGTTTCCTATCCCATTCAATGCCTTTTTATTGTTTTTCTTATTGTTTTTTATTTCAAGAGAATAGTTGGGGGACACTACCCTGGCGTGGTGACTAGTGGTGACAGCATTACCCACAAGCATTTCACATAGATGATAAGGCTGCCTCGTGATGATACCCCCTTTCTCTTGGCTATGCCACCAATAGCCACTACCCTGGCATGGTGACCATAGGAATAGTAGTGTCATACTGCTACATGCCCATGGACCTAATAGGTTGGCTTGTGATGAGACCCCCTATCCACCAACTAGGTCTTGAGTTTTATCTTTTTATGGGTCCCCCCTTTTCTTGCAGAGAAGCCTTTTATTGCTTTC
>SNQJ01S0045034.1:0-49412 GCA_010110895.2 Picea sitchensis
GCTCACAGAAAGTTTCCCACCAATATTTGACATGGGGAATGGCTTTGAGGAGCGCAAAAGTAATCTTTTCTTTATTCAAAAAGTTATGGATAGAAAAAATACCCTTATAGTAGATTCAACCACTTGTATACAGCATCTGCATCTATCTGACCTTCAAATATAGGAATATCAAAGTTTATTTGTACCTTGAAGGGGGCGGTGCCTCCGTTCGAAGAAGATGCATCGCCTATTGGTAGTCGCCGAAGGATTTGCGCGAAACTATCCATCATCTCGTTCCTTTGTTGCGTGATGGATTCCTCAATAAACAATTTGAAAGGATCTCCTGTCCCATCATATTTATTTTCTCCTTCCATGGGAGGTCACTTGGGCATGTGAGAGCTTCTTTCCTCAAGAGAAACAAGCTCGAGACCCAACTCTTTGTACTCCGACCTCGTTGGGGACATGCATTAAGACAACAAGGAGAAAACCGCTCTGATACCACTGATATGGATTTTATGAGTAGAAACAAATGAATACAGATTATTAATAGGTTCTTAACACAAAATAACAAAGATACAGTAAAATTGGTTTTCTATTCAATAACGAAATAAGTTGTAATTGTAAAATGCAGCGGAAACAAGCTTGTTGGAATGGTGGCGTTTTATCTCTGAGAAGAGATGTGATGGCAGCGCGCATTCGCAAGAAGAAAGTTACAATGAGGCTTTGAATGAATTTTTACAATAAGAAATAATTCCAAAAACCCTAGACATCCAAAAACCTAACCCTAGGAGATGAAGCGCCAAAAGTCATGTGGGCCCCGTTTGAGTAAGTTAGTACATCAACTTCCCGAGGTCGTAACTTTTGCATACGATCTTCGTTTTAGGCGTGTGATAGCCTGTTGGAAAGGTATCATCGAGGAGATTAATTTTTTGGGCTCAATTATTTCTAAGGATATCATTGAGGAGATCGATCCTGAAAAACCTTCACTTATGCCCTCAAAATGGCCCTGGAAGTTAAAACTGCTAAAAATAGTAAATTGCCAAAATTGTCAGAAAACTAGTTTGAGCCAGTTGGAAAAGGTGGGTGGCCACCGATATCCATATATATCATATTTGAACAACAATCTCCTCTTTCCTGCCAATATCTTGCATCGTCTCTTTTACAGTGTTGGCTAAGATATCTAGCTTCATTTCTGAAGATGTCATTCGTTTCTTTTTCGTTCTGGCCTTTTCCTCCGCTCTTAGCTTGGACCTCTTGTTAAGAATATTAGATTCTACGTAAAATGAAACATTTTTCATTTCCTCAAGGGTTGCGGTGTCTCTTTCTCTTAACTAGAATGTCATTTATGGATCAAAGGCATCTGGGCAATGCTATTGAGCTAAACTAGGAGGTGGCCTTACATCTATGGGTATTGAATGATACACCTTATTGAACCTAATTGAGAACTGTTGTACTGACTCCCGAGGCTTTCTTTTCAAGTGTTCATACTCTTCTAGGATGGGGAAAACATTTCCCATCATCACCCACCTATCTAAGAAAACTTTCATAAACTGATGAAAATTTATGATGCTTGCAGCTGGAAGGTTTTTAAGCCAATTTTTAACTTTTCCTTGCAAGGACAAAGCAAACATCCTGATATAGACATTATCATATTCAACCTCATAAAGGTCAAGGAAATATTAAAACCTATGGATGTGTTTTTCAACAGAGATATTGGCATTCTCTCCATCAAATCTAGGCAGCTTATTGTTATAATTGGCAGGGAAATCATGGAGAATAGGAGGAAAATCTAGGGGCTTGTATCTGTCTCGGATGTTTGCAGATATAGGAGGTAAAGTAAGGGGATGATGGTTAATTGGAATTTCAACCATGGGAGGAGATGAAGCATGATATTTGTGTCTTACTAGGATATTTAGAAATATGGGAGTATATACCATAGCTATAGGTAAAGATTGAATCCTTTGAGGTTCTTTGGCTTGATCATGACCATTACGAGCTTCAGCAATTAATTCTTGACCTGGATTATAATAGGAGAGAATACAATTACATATAAATCCAACGATATCTTGGATACAATTTTAGTTCGAATACTTGATCTTTCTAGGTTGCCTTCCCATGTTTCAGGTTCTTCCTATAGTGGAGTCTTCAAATTGGAAGTGATCTAGATATTGGATTCGCCAGGTGAATGATCTCATCCTTCTTGTGTCTGGTCACTATCCACCATCAGTAATCAAATCTGGAACTTTGAAGTGTACTACTGGGGAAAGTCCCTAGTATGGTCACCATTCTATTATCACTCTCTAATTTTCCAAAGGCTGTGGAGGCAGTCACAGAGGCAACATCAAAACCACTTCGAGTCTTGGATCTAGCCCTCCAAGAATCAGAGAGAGATCTCTTTGTCTGATATAACTTTGTTGGAAATAAGATATTAGGCTAGTTATGCAAAACATGGTTTTGTTTATGGATTTTTTATTGGTTTGGTTGAGACATAAAAAGGACCATTGGGCAAAATGGAGTCAAAGTTTAAATACGATTGAATGAATAAATAACAAATACATATGTAACCAGGAAAGATAGTCATATAAGTGGATTCTTATAATTTGTTAGATGGAGAGAGGAAAATATCAGGGGTCATTTCAAATGCAGAGCAAAGCTTATCTAAATTTTGCATTCAAACTTCAAAAGAAAACATAAACATTGCCTTTAAGCCAGATCAAGGTGTCCATGAAAAATTCTGATCATACTCTTCTTATAAGAAATGAGAACAGAAAAACAACATGAGCAACAAAGGAATAATAATTTACATCAGAAACACTTCATGACAGAAAAAAGACACAAGAATCTAGAAATAAAGTCTTTGTATTCATTCATTACAGTCAATTAAAGCCTGTGATCATTTTTACATTTTTTGGTCATCCCAAGTCCAACACCTTTTCTTCAAAGTCATAGGCTTTATAGCCTTTACATAACAGTTCACGATCCTATAAAAATGGATCTGAAATACTTAAAATAGAATAAAATCAAAACTAGTATGATATGTCAAATCTAGTCCTAATTTAAGGGTCAAACCCTTATCAACTAGATCTTCAACAATATTCGACAACATTCAGCACTATCTTATATCTTCAATAACTTTCCAAGTGATGACAAGGCATTTTGAAATCCTATTTTGACAAATAAGCATTTTTTGACCAAAAATTGAAAAGTCGCCTAACCTTCTTGCCTTAGCATCTACCTCAAAAACTAGGAAGTGATGATGATCTGTTTTCCTTTATTTTTTATCTTTTGTTTGGAACCCCTTCCAAATGATCTGAAACCAAAAATCTTTGATCTGAGCAAAAAAATGAACATTATGTCATTTTTTGTGCTTTGGGTGGCTTATAGGTATAAAACAGAGTGGGATTAGCTGCCAAAAGCAGAGCTTTCGGCAACTAACAGTGCCTTGAGTAAAATGAATAAGTTGTTGAAACCGTAGGATTACAAAAAATTCACAATACTTCAAAAAATGGAATTCTTTCAGAGCTTTGAGCTTGAAGGTTTTTCATTTAGGTTTTATGCAGCCTCTGCTAGATCTTTTAAGCCAGGATGTGCTATGATCTTGGCATATTTGAGCACCAATTTAGTTTTCAAACATATGACCCTCTTGTATAACTTCTTGTTTTCTTTAAGCACTCTTTGATTCCTTTTTTCCAATTTAATATGAATTTTAGCAAGCCTTTCAAAACAATCTCTTACCTATGATGATGTCTGTTTGATAGTCTCATTTTGGGATTTAACCACCCTTTCTAGAAGTCTTAGCTCCCTGACTTCCTTTTCAATCTTTTTTATCTTTCTTGATGTTGATTTCTCTATTTTGCTTATTGATGCTTCAGGAATATCCAGGTCTATAACCTCTAGTGAAAAAGGTGCTTCTTCAAGAGCATCTTTCTCAGGAACCTCTCCTTCTATTGTATCTAAATCCTCCTCTGAATTTGTATAAGGAAGATTCGGGACATTTTTTTCAGGGGCACTAACTTGCCCTTCTATAGCTTGACTAAAATCAAGCTTATTTTTATCTCTCTTGGACTTAGAAGAAGAAGTTGGCTCCTTTATTTGTACTGGGGAGATAGCTCTTCTTTCCTTTTACTGCTCATGGGTGTAGAAGATTTCTTGGATGAGATCTTCTTCTTGTCCTTGGGCTGGGGTTCTGGTTCAAATTCTCCCCAGAAAAGAAGATGCTCCCAATTCTTATTACTCCCCTGCAATTCTTGAAGCACTATGAGTTTGATAAGACTCTATTGGGAAAGTATACCCTTCACCTTGCTAGGTTTGGCCTGGACCTGGTGTGTCATTTTTGTCAAGCTTCTATGAAGGTAGAAGGGAAAATTAAAAGGGCATCTACCTGTAAAATGGTTCATAAGCTTGAAATGGTATAACATTACTCTACCATATATGCCTTCACATGTGATGTATACCTGAATTTATTTAAGCAAATGTTGCCACTTTTCTTCCAAGAAGGATCTAGGGATATCTTTCTTTCAAGTGATACATTTATGTTCAGGCTTGAGATAAGACCTGAATTCAATGTCTTTAGTAGTGGTTGATTTGAACCATCTTTCACCAATCCTAGGCATCTATGTTGCTACTGCAACAATGGCTTCATTAACCTGTACCTCAATTGTTCCAACTCTGGACTTGGCTCCATCAAAGGTCAATGCAAATGCCTCAGCCACTCCTTGGTGAAAACCTTGTAGTTTTTCATAGTATCGGTAGCAACCATCATCTCTGGACATATAGAAAATCTAAGGTTGAGATTCCAGATATGTTATATCATTGAGTTCCTTCCTAAGCAGAACTCCTCCCTTGTTCATTTGTAAAACAAATATCAACACCTGGAACACAAAGGAATCGGGCTTGGAGAGGCAAAGTGGTGTTGATAGAGGGAAAATTGAAAATCGAGCAGAGGAAGGATGTGTGATATGGGGAAAATATTGGATGACAATTTTTTATAACAAACCCTTAATACAGAATGAAAATTAGATGATAATGATGACTGCATCATTCGATCAAGACAGACACCATGTGATAGATTGGGTGAAATGAATGATACAAGCTTATGGTGATCGGATCTACTAGATTAGGGTTAAATAGATCTCACTAAATAATCATATCAGACAAACAACCACTTTCCTAGATCATATCATGATTCAACTCCAGTCAATTTTGGAAGTACTTGAGATGATGATGTTGTGTACTGATGGCGGTTTGAGAGTCTGATGGGACAGTTTGACCGTTAGATGACTCTATTCTTTAAGTAGCTTAGACCGCCTCTCACATGTTGTTTTATCTACCGAAAGCGATAGCTTTCGGTAGCTTAGAATGCTTTGAAAAATATCCCTTAGCCGCTGAAAATGAAATTTTAGATTTTTTTTCTAATAAAAGTACAGACTCATCAGTTTTTTGAAAAGATAAGTCTAAAACTCATCTTAAATACATTTAACTCAAAAATAACAAAAAATATTTCATCTAATGATCCATCCTATCACCTAATGACCATAACTTGGGAAAATTTATTTCAAGAGACAACAAGACCAGCAAGCCATGAACTTCATCATTGAGACCCACCAATCATATCTAAATCATCAGGTCTCCTATCATTATAGGACACTAACAACGGCCATGGCTCTCTTCTTGGTATTCACCTTATATTGGTAGGGTACTCCACTACGCGTCATTCCTGATGATGCCAAGATACACTTAAGTTGGTTGTCATCCATCAATATCGGTTCCAAGAGTTCCTCCTCCTTCTTGCATTTATCCTCACCTTCTTCCATTTCTCCTCTCTCTGTCAGTTCTTGCCCCCTTCCCCCTTGCACACAAGGAAGTCTAGCTGTTTGATTCCATTTTCATTACACCTTTGTTATATAGCAATATTTGAATAAAATTATACAGTGATCGAATGTACCTTCCTCGGGATCTGCATATAAATTCTCGCACTGCTATGTTGTATGACTTCACTGTGTCGACTGCAAACCCTGTGATGAATCCTACCACAATACTGTCAAGCCAAAAGTCGACTACGCGAATGAATTTGTTGTTCACCTACTGTAACGTATCAACCTGTACTAGGGTCCAATCTAGCTGTCGGATCTGGTTCATCTTGTGTTTATCATTCAACCTTAGTATCCACTCCTGTAGTAGGTGCGGAAAATCATAGAAAAATACTTTGTGTAACTATGTAAACACGTATCTATCCAGATATTTGTGAGGTGTTATGCTAGGGTTTTGATTGTCTTTCTGGGAAAACTCTAATTCTTTGGTTCTAAACCAGCCTTCAATTTCTTCTTTCATGGGGTTCCACGGTCTCAACATTCCCTTCTAATGGCTCATTGGTCTTATGATTTCACTCATTCTTTTCTCATGCATTCTATCTCATCTACTTAGTCCTCTCTTACTCCTCTTAGCATGGCAACAGAGCCATTTGTTGGTTTGATTAACGGCTCTTCCCTAATACCTGCGTTGTTGACCCAGGGTTCATATCTTTCAGGGTACCAACAAAGCCTAAAACTATCGGCCCTTCTGGTAAACTAGAAGGCAACACAGTACACATAATGCAATGTCTAGTCTCACCTGATATAGATTTAAATGGGTGTGTGTAAGAATCAGGTGTTTACAGTCTAGGATTGAGCGAGAGATCTGGAATCTATATTTTGAACCATTTAATATAACTTGTGTTACAAACTATTGTTATTCTATTTTATATTTTAGCCTCCATGGCATCTTCCCTTGATATACCGATAGCAATTAACCAAGCAATATAATAACTCATTCATTCATTCTACATATCATTTAACTACTAAAAGTATGATGAAGATATGCATTCATTCATCACATTACACAGATATTACCATGGTTCACCCCCTATTGGGCTATGTCCACAAGGATTTGTCTCTTGGCTCTCTTATTATGGTAGTTCTGCAATTCTCGTGTCATGCGCTTACACTCTACTCATATGGGTAAGATCTATATGAGGTGAACTAGATCGCACCAGGATCCTTGGCATGTGATCTAATCCTCAAGATCTACCTTCTCCCCTCCACTCTATTTCAACCTCTTTACAAAAGTAGTTCATCTAATCAAAAACATTACATACCATATCAACCTCTACAAAAGTAGCGAACCGAACCTTTTTTATGATACCTGTGTATCTATATTTATATCTATCGGGCTCTTCATCCATTTACACAAAACCTTACAAAAACCCTAACACTATTGTCGTTGGGTCTTCCTTCTTTACATGTGTGCTTTGCTTCCTTCCAGTTGTCACCTCCTTCTTTCATGCGCACGTGTTGTGCTTCTTACCAGTTGTTTCTTTCCTCTTGCATGCTTTCTTTCCCACGATTTCTCTTCCAGCTGTCATTATTTTTTGTGCTTGATTTATTTCCCACTTTGGCCTATTGCCAACAACATTCCATAGGACTTCGAGTATACATTGATCACCACATATATTCCGAAGGGAATACGCATAGTTGGAACCCAGCTAGGATATATCCCATCATTAAAGAACAGTGACTTTAACCTTGGATATAGAAATAACTACACGATGCTCGCACCCCATAGATATTTTATGAAGACAACTGGGAAGAATCCTCACATAGTCTCCCAGCCTTGAATAAAGGAGCTCGCACAGTCCACAATACTCAACATGATGAAGATCCCTCATTTTGGCCGACATAAGGAGGTTAACGCTTGCGTTAAACTCCTCTTATTGTGTTATCATGGAGGATACATGTGGCTCGACAGGCACATTACTGTGGATCTGACATTGATCCACCTGATCACAGGACTCGGCATGCAAAGACCCGAGCCTCAAAAGTTCTACCCAAGGAAGACCTCGGATTTCTCCCCGGCATAGCGCATCAAGGAGGCATACGGCGAAGTTGAGAAGGGAAAGTGAAGATACAAGGTAGCCTCCATCCAGGATGGCACAGTGAACCTAGCTTGCCAACTCATAGATGGAAATATCATCAGAAAGAACCACCCCACGCAGGTCACCGGGTTCATGGTGGACCTGGCAGGGAAATGTGTGGAGGGGATGCAGAATAATTGGGCGAGCTACCTCATCAAAGAGCTCAAGAAAGAATTCTGGGAAGCACAGGATCAGGGATGCAAGTTCCACTTTAGCTGGTTACTCATGCTGATTTCATTTGTCACATGGAAAATGTCGGAGGGAGCAACTTTTCCAGAAATTGAGCCATCAGAACCACTGGAAGCTAGACTTTCTACATTATCGTATATGAATGACATGTTGAATCAATGGCAGTCGAATGCAGTGTTCCACACCTACTATCAACAACTGAATGTTTCCATAAAGTCATTCCCTTGCATGACACTACACATATTGTACCAGTACAGACCATTAGCTAAGTTCTGTGCAGATCCACACTTTATTTATATCATTGTGCGCAGGGATGAGAGTCAGGAAGAGCTATAGTCTTACTATAAGCTGGTCGACTAATACATGGAACAAATCACGAAGGAATGGCTGAAAGAATTCCAGACACATGTTGATGATGAGGACCTCTCCGACCCTCACATCATCAGAAGCCCCTTGGTCACCCTGTTCGAGCATGCGGGACAGACAAGTGCAAAGAAGAAAAATAAAAAGGAGGAAGTTTAGAACATAGAGACTGATGACGAGGACAGCGCCTCGGATGATCCAGATTTTATGAGAAAAACGAAATGAATACAAATTATTAACAGGTGCTTAACACAAACTAACAGAGATACAGTAAAACTGGTTTTCTATTCAATAACGAAATAAGCTGAAACTGTAAAATGCAGCGGAAACAAGCTTGCTGGAATGGTGGCGGCTTATCTCTGAGAAGAGATGTGACGGCAACACACATTCACAAGAAAAAGGTTAAAATGAGGCTCTGAAGGAATTTTTACAATAAACAAGAATTCCAAAAACCCTATACATCCAAAAACCTAACCCTAGGAGATGAAACGCCAAAAGTCATGTGGGCCCTATTTGGGTAAGCTAGTACATCAACTTCCTGGGGTCGTAACTTTTGCATACAATCTCTGTTTTAGGCATGTGATAGCCTGTTGGAAAGGTATCATTGAGGAGATTAATTTTAGGGGCTCAATCATGCCTTCGAGTATCAATGAGGAGATCGATACCGAAAAACCTTCATTTAGGCGCTCAAAATGGCCTCGGAAGTAAAAACTGCTAAGAATAGTAAATTTCCAAAAATGTCAGAAAATTGTTTTGAGCCAATTGGAAAAGGTGGGTGGCCACCGATATCCATCTGGATCAATCCTCCCTCCTTAGGAAGCAATGGTCTCCATTGCATTGAGGTCCCCCATTAGATGCGGAAATTTCTGCTAAATTTGGCCCCAGGTGAGCCACTTGCCTTAGTGCAGGAGTTGCCCTGCTTTGACGACTCGATAAAGTTGGATCCTTTGTTGTCGAGTGCCCTTGATCTGTTTGTCCACAATATTATCATTGGATGCCTGTTGTATGAAATTGGGGTTGAGCTCTATTGGTGTCAGTTGTTCTGCTACTTTTGAGGTGTCCAATAATGGTGGGAAATAAGGGCGAAGGAGATTCACGTTTAACACTGGGTGCAGGCCAAGGAAAGGAGGAATGTTCAGCTCAAAATAATTATCCCCCATGGCCTTGGTGATAGTGTATGGTCCATAATGGAGTGGGCGAAGCTTCCGATGGGGTCCTGTAAGGCGTTCTTTCTGCAAGTGCAACCAAACTTTGTCTCCCACCTGAAACTTATGCGGCACCCAATGTTGATCATGGCGTTGTTTGTACTTGTCATTGGAATTTTGTAGGATATCCTGAACCTATTGGAAGATGTGCTAGATCCACTTAATGAACAGGGTGGCTTTGTCATCTTCAGTTGGAGCAGGATATGAGTCAGTCGAGGTGACCACAAGGGGAAGTGCAACATCTATGGGACCCAATGCTTGGAATCCCAACCCCACTTGAAAGGGGTTGTGGCCAGTTGAGATATGCAAGGCCCGGTTGTAGCTATGTTGGACATGAGGAAGGCTCTCATCGCATGTGCAAGGGTTCTTTGAATTATACATGCAAAGGATATGCACAATCATTCGATTTACAACCTTGGTTTGGCCATCTGTCTGGGGTTGGAAGGTCGTGGATTTGGTGAGCTTGGTGTCCAGCAGTAACCAGAGGATCGACCAGAATGTGCTAAGAAATTGACTATCCTGATCTGAGACAATGGTTTGTGGGATTCCAAAATGTACCCAAACTCGTTCAAAGAAGAGCTTGGTAGTGGCCTCTGCTGTGACGCTCTTCTTGCAGGCAACCAGAATCGCAATCTTATAAAAGCGATCAACAACCACAAAAACAAAGTCATTTCCCTGCTTGGTGGATGGGAGGCCCGACATCTAGTCCATTGAGATGGATTCCCATGGCCTATCAGGAGTAGGAAGAGGGGTGTACAAGCCCTATTTATGAGTGGTTGGTTTGGCAATAGTGCAGGCAGTGCAGGACCTGATATACTTGCCGACCTCCTGTCGAAGTTTCGGCAAGTAGAAATGTTTCTGTAGCATCGCCATTGTCTTTTCGATGCTGAAATGTCCTGCCACCCAACTGTAGTGGGCTTCCAAGATCATCTTCACTCACTCTCTTGATGGAACACAGATATGGCCCAGATGACACAACAAGCCATCCTGAAGATGGAAATTATCGACAATTGCATTTGCACCCAACATTTGGTAGGTGGTGGCGAAGTCAGGGTATGTCTCATAGAGTTGGGGCCATACAGATGTCTCATGGCCGCAAGATTCTAGCACCGTGGTGAGTGCCACGAATGGCGGTCTACTGAGGCAATCAGCAATGCGATTGGTGCTTCTTATTTTATACTTGATGTTGAGGTGGAATTGCTGCAAGTATGTGGACCACTTTTGATGGTGGTCATTTTGCAGTTTTCCCTATGTCTACATGAACTGCAGTGGCTTATGATCAGTGTGGATGACTATCTCCTTCCCAAGAATGTAATGTCTCCACTGGCGACATGCTTGCACAATGGAGTACATTTCTTTGTCGTAAGTAGTGTACTTACGGACAGTATCTGACAGTGTCTCACTATGATAGGCCACGGGGTGGCCGTGCTGAGTGAGAACGGTGCCCACAGCATAGTCTGAAGCATCTGTCTCGATCTCAAAGGGATGTTGTAGGTCTGGTAGTGAAAGTACTAGGGTTGAGCAGAAGAGTTGCTTCAAATCATCGAACGCTTGTTGTTGGAACTGGCCCCATGAAAAATTTTCCTTACCACCACCCCTATTTATTTGGCTGAGGGCCCATGCAATATGGGAGAAACCCAACACGAACTTGTGGTAGAAATTAGCAAGTCCCAAGAAGCTCCGAAGCTCAGTGAGTTTTTTTGGGGCTGGCCAGTCACGGATGACTTGGATATTGGTTGGATCCACATGTACGCCATGTTGATCAATGATGTAGCCCAGGTAATGGACCATGTCCATGCCAAAGGATCATTTTTATAGGTTGGCATATAGCTTGTGTTGTCGCAGGGTGTGCAGAACCTGTTGAATATGCTGCAAGTGTTCATCCCAAGTCTTGTTGTAAATTAGAATGTCATCCAGATAAACCACTACAAAAGTATTGGTGAATGGTTGCGGGATATCATCCATCATCCTCATGAAAGTGGTTGGAGCATTTGTCAAACCAAAGGGCATGACCAACGATTCAAAAATTCCTTCCTTTGACTTGAAGGTGGTATTCCATACATATGTTTGTTCTATTGGGACCTGGTGGTAGCCAAACTTCAGATCAATCTTACTGAAGTATTTGGCCCCTGTGAGTTGATCAAGGAGGTCATCGATTCAGGGAATCGGGTACCAGTTTCTGATAGTGATTTTATTCAGAGCTCGGTAATCAATATAGAGTCACCAAGTTCCATATTTCTTTTGTACCATCATGATTGGGCTCCCGCAAGGTGATGAGATAGAGCGTATGTGCCCCTTGTGGAGCAGTTCTTCGATCTGTCTCTTGATCTCCTCATTCTCTAACAAAGAGCGATGACAGACTGGCCCATTGGGCAGCGGTGCACTGGGGGTCAGATCGATGGGGTTCTTGACCTAGCAGTGCATAGGTACCCCTGTAGGTGAGGAGAAGATACCTAAGTATTCTTCCACGACCTTATCTACTTGCTTCTGCTGTGTGGAGAGGTCAGCCGCAGAGACCCTGGATATGGCCACGATCTTTCGCTTATTCTGAGAGAAAATCACGAAGAAGACAAACTTCCCCATCTGAGAGATGACCTTCCTGCATTACTTAGCAGATATTAAGGAAATAGCACTAGGTGGGACTGCCTCGGGTATATTGTAGAATTTCCTGTTCAAAGTAATAATAACACTACGAGGCCTAGACTCATATACAGCATGACATTTCCATAAATAAGGTTGGCCAAAAAGAAAATCACAAACTTCAAGAGGAGAAACATCACACAATACCTCGTCTTTTTAGGGCTTGATGCCATACGACAGTCGACGCTATTGGCCGACGCAGAGATCGCTTCCTTGGTGGAGCCATCCAATGGTGTAGGGTTGTGGGTGTGGCATTGTTGGTAGGGCCAGCCACTTGATGACCTCTGCTGAGATGAGGTTCTTTTGGCTACTGGTGTCAACGATGAAGTGCATCGGGGTGCCTTTTACCCATATCTATGAATGGAAGAGGCACTCTCTTTCTTCTGGATCGTCTGGTTCACCAGGCTGGATCTTGGTGGTAGCAACGGTGGCACTGGGTTCCGCGTCAATGATCCATCTTCCCCTTTCTAGTTCTATATCAGAGTCAGAATATGCATCTGATTTAGAGGCTTTCACTTCGGCCACCAGTGACTGCTTTGAGCGATAGTCAGCAGTGTTATGCCAAGGGCTCCTATGGAAGTCGCACCACTTCCCGGTATCTTTCTTTGTCTTTCCGGTGTCCTTATTTGCTTGTGGCTTGTACTGGTTGTCTTGATACTGTCCATCTTTTCTTTGTCCTTTGTTCGGTGGGTTGGGGCCGCCCTTTCCTGGCTTTTTTTATGAGGGGTTCCCAGGCCCAAATTGCTGCATCTTTTGTTTGAGCTTCTGCTCGATTTTGACGGCATATTGGTAGGCCGCACCTAAGGATGAGATGTCTAGAAATTCCATTTTGGTATGGATGTATCTATGTAGAGCACTGTGATACTTGAGCACCATATGTCGCTCTGAATCTTTGATACCCAACTTGGTGTGCAAGGTATGGAAGATATTTGTTTAATCTGGCACTGCTTGGTCTCTTTCTTGCTGCAGTGTGGTCCATTTGGTCTACAGGTCGTCATAACTTCCGACGGGGTAGTATTGTTCCTTAATAGCATCCCTGAAGGATTCCCAGGTGGTCGTTACTGAAAATAATGAGGTTTCCTCTATTTCCTTTTGTTCACAGAAAGTTTCCCACCAATCTTTGACATGGGGAACGGCTTTGAGGAGCGCAAAAGTAATCTTTTCTCTATTCGAAAATTTGTGAACAGAAAAATACCCTTCTAGTAGATTCAACCACTTGTCTACAGCATCTGTGTCTATCTGACCTTCAAATATAGGAATATCAAAGTTTATTTGTACCTTGAAGGGGGCGGCACCTCCGTTCGAAGAAGATGCATCGCCTGTTGGTAGTTGCCAAAGGATTTGCACGAAACTATCCATCATCTCGTTCCTCTGTTGCATGAGGGATTCCTCAATCAATAATTTGAAAGGATATCTTGTCCCATCATATTTCTTTTCTCTTGCCATGGGAGGTCGCTTGGGCGTGCGAGAGCTTCTGTCCTCAAGAGAAACAAGCTCGAGACCCAACTCTTTGTACTCCGACCTCATTGGGGACATGCATTAAGACGACAAGGAGAATACCGCTCTGATACCACTGATCCATATTTAATGAGCAGAATGAAATGAATACAGATTATTAATAGGTTCTTAACACAAAATAACAGAGATACAGTAAAACTGGTTTTCTATTCAATAATGGAATAAGTTGAAACTGTAAAATGCAACGGAAATAAGCTTGTTGGAATGGTGGTGGCTCATCTCTGACAAGAGATGTGACGGCAGCACGCATTCGCAAGAAGAAGGTTACAATGAGGCTTTGAAGGCCTTTTTACAATAATAAAGAATTCCAAAAACCCTAGACATCCAAAAACCTAACCCTAGGAGATGAAATGCCAAAAGTCATGTGGGCCTCGTTTGGGTAAGCTAGTACATCAACTTCCCGGGGTCGTAACGTTTGCATACGATCTCTGTTTTAGGCGTGTGCTAGCCTGTTGGAAAGGTATCATAAAAAAGATTCATTTTGGGGGATCAATCGTGCCTTTGTCTATCATTGAGGAGCTAGTTACTAAAAAACCTTCATTTAGGCCCTCAAAATGGCCCTAGAAGTAAAAACTGCTAAAAATAGTAAATTGCCAAAAATGTCAGAAAACTGTTTTGAGCCAGTTGGAAAAGGTGGGTGGCAACCAATATCCATCTGGATCATCAGAATAAATTAGACCTAGCTCTCCCGCAGGAGGAGGAGGAGACGAAGTAAATCAAGAAGTAGGAGGCAAATAAGGACAAAAGCAAGGAGAGGGTGAAGCTACACCACAAAAGGATCCCCCTACTGAGGCATAAACATAAAAGAAGAGGAAGGTTTCTCTGTAGAAACCTTTAGCAAGAAAGAATAACCATGCTAGTAAGCCCCAGCTAGAGGCTACACTCATGGAGGATGACATCTGTATAGTCCGCGGAGCAATGGAGGATGCGTCTGAGGACCTATTATAGAAATATGGTGCGAAGCAAGAAGAGTCGTATGTAGGAGTTGAGAAGAAACTGAAGAAAATACAACAAGCCATTCAATCGAGTCGTTCAGTATCTACTAAACCTTCCTCGTTGGTGACTACAGAGTTGGGTGATGAACCATCCCAACTTCGAAGACTTGTAGATGCAACAGAGGCTCTACTTCAGCGAGTCCAAGAAGAGAAGGAAAATGTTACATAAGCCCTAAAGAAAGAAAAGGAGAAGATCTTGGAGAAACTACGAGTTATGCGGTACTATGTAATCATGTATGAAAATGAGAAAGATGAGTTATGGGCTATGCTCGAGGAAGAAAAAGTGAATATACATAGGGAAAAGCACCAAGGACCAACTACTCGCAGAGAAAACTACATTCAAATAAGTGGTGCGCAAATCACTTCACTATGTGTCAGGCTTGGCACAAGAGGAACATGAGGTAGTCAAGGTTCAAGTGATGAAGCTCGTTGAGGCCATCTAGTAGCTTCAATCATGGGTAATGGAGTTGGATATTGAAGCACTCTGTGGGAAGTGTGTGACTAGAGGGAGGAAGCCACTAGGAGTGCAGTGGAAAGGATCAGATTCCTCGCCTAAGAATGAAAGCAGCTAAGAGACATAAGTGTGGAGGCCTATGAATGCCTCACGGAAGACCCAGAACTTAGGAAGTCAAAAGCGTAGATACAAGAGGCTTAGAAACATGCAATGATAGTTCAAACGTAGACGAATTCACTCACTATGGTCGAGAGAATGAAGAGATCACAAGAACAGAGCGTGGCCCAGTAGAAAATTACTGCCATCCAAGGCAGAGTAATGGAGATCACACAGAGTCTACAATTGGTGCAGGAGGAATCCTGTGCAGTGTTTGAAGAGACCAAAGGATAAGGTTTGTAACTAAACCAATTGGTTGTGACAGTGGAACAGTGCCTGGAAGGGCCTGTTACAGAGAAATTGATCCAAGAGTTTGTTGAGCAGGAGGCTCAGGTGAAGCAGTAGGTCGAGGCAGCTTGAGGCCTTTGAAGTAGTGTTGCCAATATCTGAGTGACTCGAGACGAGTCACAAGTGAGTGTTGGGGGCTTGTTGGCCCTCAACCAAGTTTTGAGGAAAGATTGGTCGTGTTTTACCACTTTTTTACTTAGATGGGATGGTCGAAGATGGAGCACCCAGGCGGAGCTGAGATCGTGGGATCTCACTTGTTTTGTGGACCCATCAAGGGGTTCACTAGGGTTTTGGGTATTAGGGTTTAGGGGATGTCGACCCATGGGTTTACCCATGTTTAGTCCTTTTTGTAAGGGATGTAAATGTATAAATAAGAAGGAATGTAATGTAGAAGAAGTGTTAGGAGTGGTGTAAGTAGCTAAGTGCAAGAGGCAAGCGGTTTTGAGTTGCTTTGTGTAACAGACTTTGTATGTAAGACTTTGTGTGTAATAGAGGAGTTGGCTCTGTGCCTTGACCTGATTTTTGGAAAGTGGATCTAGTGCTTAGTGCACATATCACCTATCCAGTGCGAATCTTGGAACTATGGCTTATTGCACAGGAGCGGATGGATGTAACATATTGAAGACTAATAAATAAGAACAAGTTGTTGGTGGACGTAGCCCCACACTAGGGTGAACCACATAAATATTGTGTTGATGGTTTGCTTTGTTCTATAATGTTTATGTTGTGGATATACTTAGTGCATTGAATATTATGAATGATAGATAGTGTTGGAGCCGCCTTTGTTTTTCTATCCCATCACAAATTTCATTTTAATGCTCGAAATCGAAAGATGGTTTTCGTATTTTCCATCTGTGGTTTCAAAATCTCTGAAGCTTTATCAATGCAAATAGCGATGATTATTATACTCTTGAGGTGAGTCCTACCTTTCGTAAAAATGTTTCCTCTTTTTGTTCTACCTCGGGATCTCATAGGTCAGATGCTATAAATCACGTATTTCACACGTCCCGAGCAACAAAACGACGAAATAATTTTAATTTTTTACCCAGGGAAGTAACGGGAGTAAAGTTTTCCTAATCCATGATTAAACGTCATCAGGTTTTCACACCTCGGTGTTCACCAAATCCAAAATTTTATTGTTGTAGCCCCGATATCTGAGAACACGAAGTCCTTATTTTAGTAACCCGTGTCAAGGTTAAAAGTAAAAACTAAACCATGGTAACGTTCTGTCGGCAATTCGCCACTCGGTGTTTTCTTTTTTTTTAAGTTATACTGTCTAAACCCCGACTCGCGAGATCATGATAAGGATATAAACGTAATTAATTAATCACTAAATCCGATTTTATCTTCCCTTTTTATTAATTCGTATTATCACGATCTCGCGGTTTCGCAGCTCGGCATGCAAACCTCCCGAAAACTTATTTTCGAAGCTCCGAGTCGCGATATGGAGAATATAATAATTACGTAATTAATTAAGCCCCTAGTCATGATTACGTTTTTATTAACCAAAGTCGATCATCGCAATCTCGGGTGTTAGAGGTTCAAAGTGTTAAAGAAAAATTCCCGATACAATAAGTGGCGAAAGATTAATTAACGTTGGTAAAGCCAGATTAATTAAGCTAAATCAATACATCCCGCGTATTGATGTTTGCACGATTTAGAAGGTAACCTTATTTCTTTCATACGCCAACTGACACTTCAAACCGCCAAAATTTATGGCATTAATTAGGAAATAGGGCGAATCGATGAATAAAGCTCAGGTTTTTATGGTTAAATTTAATTCTGAGCATGATTTGACAGATTTCATCTGAAAGAGTACCAGTTTTCGAATATATATAGAACGGTTATGCATTATAGAAAATTCATTTCTACATTACGCAGACCACATTTTCTCAGTGAGATGACTTCTATATGTATACGTATTTCTATCGTAGAAGAGCTAAAACACAATCTCCATCCATGGCTTCACGAAAAGCATCCAAAGCCAGTGTTGAGGTTTCGGGACAAGGCTCGGACAATGTTGTTGATACTTCGCCTCAAATTATCGACTCGATCCCAAATTGGTCGTTCGTTTCATATGTTCTGCAGGCCGAATTGGTGGATTATTCCGATGACTCCAGCAACAATGAAAAAGATGACATAACCACCAAGTATAAGATTGTCATTCAATCCGGAATGCATAAAGTAGCAGTCAAGCCACGATTTCTTCCATATTATGACATGGTCCGATGGGCATTAGACCATGTGGACATACCGACCAGAACCATCGTGAATGAGCAGAAAGTCACCATCAGGACTTTCAGGCCTGAACATCTGCAAGACATGTATAAGCTGCCCACAGCATTCGACTATACATATGATGTTGAATTCTTGGACAAGTTAGTTCAAGCAGAAGGAATGCGTACAGTATGATAAAACCATGTCTAGTTTAATAAGAGATTGGGTGTCGCACGCTGCGAAGTTCAAGGCTGATAGCCATGGCATATATTCAATAGCTTCCTTAGAACCACAATACAAGTATGTATCTATGATGACATGTCGGTTATATGGGAGAGAGGACACTTCACATTTTTTTCTTCCATGGGTGCCTCTAATTTTTCGGGTCGCCGAAGGCAGTTCCTTCGACTGGGCAAAAATGTTGTCCGATAGCTTGACCAGTCGGGTCAAAGAGTATCGAGTGCAGAAAGAGAGCGAAAAGGCGTCTTCATTTTTCATGTCTGCATACATTATGGACGTCGTTTGTTTTTTGACACCATTTCCCTTAATGAGCTAGAGTTGGACTCTAGCAGAAGATGAGCCCATACACGTCTATCGTTCAAAATTATGTGAAAACAAAGTGGCAAATTTCATATACGAAATATTCAACTGGGTGATGGTGCCTCTGCATGTCACTATTTTCGCTCACCCGTCATCCAGGATCTCGGACAGTATAGTGATAAATCTGAGCAGTATAGCAAACTGGTATGTAGAGGCTGAATTTTCATACCTCAGAGATTTCGAGGCTTCTGTTCCCCCACATGCATTGCCATTGTTCATTCCCGACAAGCTGGCTTGTCAGTTACTAGACAAACAGTAATCGGTGGTATAAGCAAGGAGCTTAAGGGATACTCAAAGAAGGTATGGCCACCTTTTCCTGTTCATTTAAATTCATATTCTTTATTAGATTTCGGGCATGCAAAAGCTGAGGCAGTAACCCTGGAAGACCTAAATTTGGTCCTCATTGAATACAAGAAGCATGATCCACAAAGGGTCATGAGAAATCATTTGGCCAGTTGTGGGATCAAGAGATTTGAGCACGAGAATTCACCCTCAGATGACATTTTCCGAGGCGCAAGGTCCTATGCTGAGATTCTAGCTCAGATACAAACCTTGGCACCCGAGGAAAGAGCCGATGTTCTGAAGTTTCAGGAACATCGACGCAGTTGCCTTCCCGCAGTGTTGCGGGGTGAGAGTCCGAGTACGACGGAGACGAAACAAAAATATGTCGAAGGCTCTAAGGATGTGAATCCCGATCAAGAAAAACACCAGGATGAGGGAGAGCAAACCAAGAGTCTAAAACCAGAAATAAAGACTCCCAACCCTCCGAAGAAGCAAAGTCCAGTTACTACTCCAGGAAAATCATCAAAGCAGGTCAGAGAACCTATCACATCAGTTACTCCCTTGCAATCGACTCAGGGAAATATTGATGCAGGGTGTATCTTCAATGAAGAGTTGAGGCCTATAAGGGTAGAAGAACTCCCTCCGAATGATTTTTTCTTCGATAAGAAGAGAAAGGCAGTGGTAAAAAGGGAATTTTATCAGGAAGGAGAGTCAACGGCCAAGAAATACAAAGCTATAACTGATGGAAAAGACAAGAAGAATGACCAATTCGCAACTGAAATAGCAGGGACATTAGGAGCATACGCCACAGCGAATCAATTTTCAGTCAGGGTCTTAAAAAAACAGCTGAAACGAAAGAATCGCCTCATCAAGACCCTGGAAGCTAGACTAGCCACAGCAACAGAGACTTCCAGAGACCAGGAAAGTGTGGGTATAGAGCAAGCAAGGTTGGCCGATAAAAATGAGATAGAGTTGCTCAAGCCTAAGCTAGAACAAGCTCAGCTTGTGGTTCGGGATGGTAAGATGCAAGCGAGTCGGACGCAATATTTGATCCAATAGCTTCAGGCTAGGGTGGAAATCGTCAAAAGAAAAGTGATAGATATCGGGATGTTTCAATCCCAGGCGATGGAGATTCAGGGCAGAGTCGTTGTGGCCCAACGAAATTTATTCGGCAAGGTAGAGGAGATTCGAGACAACTGCTTGCTAGTAAATCCAGTTTTGGAGAATTTAAGTGCTAGAGAAAGGGAAGCTGAAGCAGCACGGGTCACCTTCCAAGAGGCTGTGATAGCCACAAACAGCATGGATTTGGGAAACACTCCCAGGTTCACCATTTCGGAGCAGACCAGAGGAAACATTCTATTAAAAGAATGGGAGCACAGCATCGCGGAAGGAAAACTGCAAGCCAAAAGGGTAACGAATTCCTTAGAAGAGGCCTTTAATTCTATAGATGGCAATCTGTTAGGCATTGATAGCGGAGGTAATGTCGAGGAATTGATTCAGATGAATATGGAAAAAATCTCGCTTGATTTGAAGGAAAAAGACGAAAGAGATTCAGTGGAGATCTCCCAAGTGACTATGGCGGACATACTCCAAATAGATAAATGTATGATTAAACCAAGCGCACAATTCTGTGCTATCGGCATCATAGACAGACAGATGGAAGACAGGCTGCCGCAATTAGCCCGATATTGTTACTCTTTTGAGGCCAACTGTCAAGCAGAACCATCAAGGCTGGTATCTCGGCTGGTTGAAAGATGTGTCACCTATACCGAGCGCGCACGAGGACAAACTTATGGCGCCAAGTAAAGACAGAGAAGAGGAAAGGGATCGATTTCTCTCCTCCCTATCATAACCAAAAATTTTGTAACGATTGAGATTTCATCTTATTGTAAAACTGTATAAATATACCATAGAAAGAAAGAAAAAGGGTTGGACCTTTTGTGTCGATTGTAACAGAGTTTTTACATTTTGAGAGTTAATACAAAGCAAATTTGAAGATTCTCAATTCCGTCACGACTGTGTTATGAGTTTTTTTTCTTGTATCTCATATCTCGTTTCATTTCATATTCATAATTGATGAATGCTTCGTTATAATTTAGTACGACCACTAATATAGCGAATGAATTTTGGTTTTCTGTAATTGTTTACTATTTTTCCTCTATACCAGCTATTAGCAGGTGTAAGACCAGTCAACACTTTCAAAATTCCATATATATTTTATGCTACATCGGGTTATTTCATTACAATTTTCCTCTCCTGTTTATACGCGAGATTCTCCCTTGATAGGAGCCTTACACCATAAACAGCTAAATGTTTTTCTCCCACCTCATACCTTTTATTAAGATATAACTCAGTTACGGGAAATATCCTTTGATTTTCACCCCATTTTATTTTCGAAACCGTAAATTCTCTTTTATACGACCGAATTGAGACAACACTTAATTTCTCCCTGAAGTTTTTCTTATTTTACTGTTCCTCCATGACTATCCCTATACCAACACATCCTGATATCGAACCCGGATTATCAAATCAAATGCACATTGCCTTAAACCTTTTCGATACTATTCTTAAAACAGCTACTACCCGGGTTGAACTCGAACGTTCATGGGCAGCGATTGAACATGATATAACCATCCAGGAACAGCTGGAAGCTAGACAATGCCAATGTAGAAATCTTCCTTAGTTTCCTTTGTCGAAGGTTGACGTTTCTCTCTTCTCCACCCTTTACCCACTTTCGAATGCCTAGACATTGTACTTCTAAGCCTTAAGTACAGACTCTGGAACAACAGATAGATCTATGAATGTTTAATGCTTTGTAAATGTGTAATGTGTTAGATCTTACTTATGATGCTAAAGTGTGATGTGTATTTAGTCATTGTTACTGCATCGAGTTGTACTTAGGTTTTGATCTGTGATGTGAATAAAGCTAATGAACTAATATATGTGGTTCCTAAGTACCATGTGAAGTGTTGTAATCACATATCTGTGTCCCATATCGGTTACATTCACATGAGTCATGTCACCCCCCCTTCCTCTACCTCGGGTGAGGATTCGCCTTCTTCCCAGGTGTTGTCAAAAGGGTCAGTAGTTAGGGTTTTGTTGGTGCATTCTTGAAGCATTGAACCCCGAGTATGCCCCTGTGCCAACAACATTACATAGTCTATTCATAACAATTAGATACATGAATTTGGAATGGGGAAAGAATCAACACAAGGATTTTGAAGAATTGAAATGAAATATTATCCAAGCACCAAATATTTCATTTCTCAATTTGCAGAATTCCTTTAAAGTGGATATAGATGAAAAAGAGGGTATGTTATGGGAGTTATCTTGATGCAAGGAGGTAAGCGAATTTGTTATCATTATGAATTATTTCATGGAGAAATCCTAAACTAACCCACGTAGGATAAGGATATCTATGCTTTGGTGAAAGAAGTCAAGAAATGGAATTATTATTTGATAGTAAAGGAGACCAATCACTAGACTCTATGCAATATTTGTAGGACCAAAGTAAGCTTCAACAATCAAGACACTACAAGTTGTGGATGGGCATTTTCCAACAATTTTATTTCATCATCAAGTATAAGAAGGGAAATACTAAGAAGATGGCATACAAGTTGTTAAGGCCACTTGAACCCGTGATCACAACTTTGGGTCCTTTTGAAGTGTTAGAATAGGGAGGTGATAATTCCTATAGACACATTATACCTCCATACATGTGCATTTACTCACTAGTGAATGTAGAGAACCTAAAATTCTATGATTCATTCATGCTCAATGAGGGGAAAGACTTAACTACCATAGAAGGCTTAACATGACGAGCTCAAGAAAAGTTATCAAAATATATGTTTTTGTAGAATAACTCCATAGCAACTAGATATGACCAACAAGAACTCCAGTAGGTTGGGTTAAAAGGACAACCTCCAAGCAAATCCAAGTGGAACTCCATGGATAATTTTAAGGAAATGTATCTTCGTCTCATTCAGTAAAATATTGTGTGGACCATAAACCTCTTAGAATGAGGAGAAATGATAAAAAAATTATAACTATATAATTTGTCATATATTTTGGTACTTTCTAGGTGGAGAATTAGAGTCATGGTCTTGTTTGGCCAATCTTAGGTGTAGATCATTTTTTTGTGATTTGGGGTCTTGGAACTTTCAAACTCATTTTGGGAATTAAATGAACCATTTTGGGGTAAAAAAATTGTAAACAAAGACCCCAACCCTTTGATGTTATTCTACTCATCGAGAGATTTCCAACAATCCAAATGGTGCATGAATTAGAGACTATATGAGGAAGTTATGTCTCCTGCAAGTTAACTATGCATTGACCACCACAATGCCATGTGGATTCCATATATGGTCTCATTACTCGCATATGTAAATCCAGTCATGTGTGGACTTTCAAGAATATTCTAGAGGTTCCAAAACCCTAACCCTAATCAAAAGTTGTGGCATGCAAAAACCCTAACCCTATCCCTTAACGGATATAAAAACATGTTAAAAACTAAGATGCAAGGAAATGAAGGGGTTGTGTTCCTATTTTATTGAACTTGAAGAAAAGGAATGATATTATTAAGTAGCATAAGAAGAAAAATATCATATAGTATTCATTTGCAGTTCACAATAGATATTGTTACTTCATAGGGAGTCCATATCTTGCAGTGTATATCTAAGAAGAAAAGAGAAAAACATGATCCTCATTTTGTTATTAGTTTTCCCACACCGGGTTTTTCAAAGTACATATTATGTTTATTTTGTTGATGGTGTACTTGTTTTAACATTATAACTTCTCTCTTAATTTCTTAGTTTATTTCAATATTTTGAACAATACACATGTAATATTACAAGTTAATCGTAAAATACACACTACATAATAGAATATAATCTCATGATACTTTATATTACATAATAGAATATAATATCCTAATACTCTATATTAATGATTAATATATGTTGTGATAAAAAGAAAAATATCCATAACAATTTATAAATCATAATCTTATAAGCTAATCAACCTTAAAAAAACAATGAAAATTTGCATTTATTATACATAATATAATAATTTTTAAATGTTATAATTGTTTTTAAGTAATATTTAAAAAACATATCATCTAACTTATTATATATATATATATCATGTTCCTATTTTTAAAAATGGGGATAGAAACATTCCCTCTAATTGTAGGACCATTATGATTAGCCTGATTTTAGCCAAGCTTTATGGAATTATTTTGGAAAAGAAGATTAGCCTTTGGCTACGAAGTCAAGGTAAAAGAGCTAAAGGATATGCTAGGTTTAGGAGATATCATTCAACTTTGGACCATCTTGTTACCTTTACGATCATTGCAGAGGAGTTCTGCAATACTAAAACCAATTGTTTTTGTTGTTTTGATGATTTTAGAAAAGTTTTTGACATGTTTCCTAGGAAAAACCTTTGGAATAGGTTGGAATACATAAAAGTGTCTCTCGAGTTGAGGGATGTTGCAATAAGTTTGTATGATAACGTTATTTCTAAGTTTCAAAACACTGAGGGTTGGTCAATAGAGATTAATTGCAATATTGGAGTCAAACAAGGTTGTCCCTTGTCCCCTACCCTTTTTGGCATATACATTGACAAGTTAGATGATTGCTTGGAAAAAGAGAGTTGTGGTGGCCCTACTCTCACTGGTATAGTCACAAATCTTCTTATTTATTCTGATTATATCTTTATTATGGAAAGGAGTCCCCGTGATCTTGAAAACAAACCAAGAATCCTCAAGGATTTTTTCTCCAATATGGGTATGACTGTTAATACTGATAAGACTAAGGTCATGATTATTAGATCCAATAAGATCTCTTATGATACCTTCGTATATGAAAACAACTTGGAGGAAGTTACTTCATACAAATATCTTGGAACTGATATTCACCATAAGCTCAATTGGAATTATATCATTGAGAAAAGGATTATTGGGGGATGGAAGCTTATTATGGGATTGAAAACAATTGTAAATCAATTGATCTTTGGTGTTGGGATAAGAAGAAACTCCTCTTTAATAATATTTTTAAACCTGTTATTCTTTATGGATGTGAATTTTGGGGCCGTAGTATCTCTCGTGAATCCTGGAGAAAGATAGACAAATACAAAATAATTTTATAACCTATAATCTCAAAATTAAAGGAAATATGCCCTATCCCATCCTCCTCTTAGAAACAAGGCTCTCCCCCATTGAGATAATGTATATGACTAGATACCTAATGTATAAGAACAAGTTAAACAACATGGAAGACCAGAGTCTTCCTAAAATTGCTTCAAAATCATGTCATAACCACCATCAACTCAAGAGAGGATGGCATAAATATGCTCGGTCTTGGCTAAATTATTGGGGGATCATGGAAGACACCATTTTGCAGAATAAAGATACTATTAAAAAAAACATCAATTCAAAAATTAAGGAGAAAATGTGGTGTGATAAAGAGTTAGAGGAAAAAACAAAATTAAGGTATTATAAGGATGTAATCAACCCTAATCTAGAAGATCAAAATTATCTATCTGTTTTTCCAAGTATAAAGAAAAAAATAAGCATTGCTAAGATAAGAACAAATTCTCACTAGATCCATAGTGAAACTAGGTGTTGGTCAATTCCTAAAATGTCGTGGGATGAAAGAGTGTGTCGCCTTTGTGACACTAAGAAGGTTGAAGATGAAAAACACTTTCTCTTAGATTGTCGAGCATATAACCATATTAGATCTCATTTTCAAAATATTTGTCACACTACCAACCTTCCTAACCTCTTAACTCAACAAAAGTATGGTGATCTTGGAAAGATTCTCTTAATGATTTTCGAGCACAGAAACAAAATTCTAAAGAATCACAAGTAATCACTTACCCTCTTAAGGTCTGAAAGACCAATTTGGTCTTAGTAGATGTTAATCATCAGCATCATCATATATATATATAATTTTTTACAAAATGAGTATAGTCTAATTATCTTCAGTGCATTTGCATTATTATGTTAAAGTGCCATTAATCTCAACCTATTCTGAGTACAAAGTGTCATTCCTCGGATCTATTGTGTGATTTAAATTGAGTAATTAATCTCGTCAATATTTAGGTATCGAAGGTTGGGTGTTGTTGAGTGATATTGAACGATTTATTTTCTCTTATGAAAAGATGTATCTAGGAAAGTTGGTAAAATTAAATCTAACAACTTATGTTGGGTGTTTTTAAGTGAGATTATTTAAATACGTACGAGGAAATAAAGTGAAATAAAATTGAATAACTTATGTTAGTGATGGTTTATCCTTAAGTAGAATTTACAATTTTGGTAGCTAATTTATATTCTGAAATAGGGGGAGAAAAGCCACAAGAAATAGCTACCATGTTGGAGAACACCCCCTTCCTGATTTCCCCTAGGGAAAACTGCACAATCATGAAGGAATTCATAGAAGAAGAAATTCATAAATATATATGGGATATTTCTCTAGACAGGGCCCCTAGACCGGATGGTTTTACAATCCATTTCTACATAGAATGTTGGAATACTATCAAATTTGATCTCATTAGGATGATTCAATATGTTCACAAGTCTTTTTGGATGGTAAGTGCCTCCAATTATTTATTTCTTTCACTTATCCCCAAAGAACATAATTATTGTTCTTTTCCAAGTTTAGGCCCATCTCTCTGTGTAATGCATATTACAAAATTGTGTCCAAGGTCGTAGAAAATAGGCTCAAGAAGATCCTTCCTTAAATCATCCTTGAAAATCAAGGGGGGTTCATGGGAAAAATAAAAATAGTGGACAATATCATATTGGTTTAGAAAGAAATACACCCCAGTCACATTAATGGAGATAAAGGTATGATTATAAGTATTGACATGGCCAATTTCTTCAATTGGGTAAGATATTCCTTTATTCTTGTTGTTCTTTGAAGATTTGGTTTGGGACATGGTTTTATTCATTGGACTTCTTCTTGTAACAGCAATCCATGTATCTCTCCTATTTTCAATAGGCAATCCTCTAGTTTATTTAAATAAATTTGTTGGTGTGATCACAGGTAGGTTCAAAACCATGGGTTCAAGTTACTTAGTCCAAAACAACCCTATAGACATCGTCCCTTTCAGAATCACCTGCATGCAAGCGAAGTCTCACCCGAGGTATCTTTAATGGAACTACAGGAACTAATATTTTGTAGTAGTGAGGGAAATATCCTAAACCCACTTTGTCATATCTACATGATCCTCTCGCGCACTAGACCCTTGTTACCGTGAACTTGTTACTTAGTTATGTATGCACATATACCCATAGTTATGCAATTTAGTGGTTAAACATAAATTCATTATTAATGTGCATTATTATATCATCAGCAACATTAAATAAAAACATACAAACAACTTTAAAGATAAGCATGTATCACATTACATACATGAATTAACATCTAAAAGAACAGTTCTACACAGGGTTATCGTGGTTCACCCCACTCTAGGATACATCCACAAAATATTGACTTATTTATTATATTTGAGTGTCTTGGTTTCACTCTTCACTACAATGGATGATTAGCGTACAGTTCTCCTCACATATGTATCTTCTTTACAATGTTCTTTTCTCTGAAACTCTCTTTCTCTCTATTTATATCTATCTCTCTTCGGCCAATTGGGATCACGACACCCTTTACATATTTATAAATTATGATCAAGGCCTTTTTCCACCTCATTATGAGTTGGATACAACTCATGCTCGGCTAGCAAAAACTTATTATGAGTTGGATACAACTCATGCTCAGCTGGTTTTCCCGTATTTTGTGCTAGATGTTCTTTCTTCTCCCCCATCTTCTCCTCTTTACTCTCTCTTATTTCTTGATATTTTTTATCTTCTTTATATTCTTATGCCTTCACCCTTCATGCGCCTTTTCCCTGTACCTTGTCTCTTCTCACTATTGCATCCCCAAAAACGTTTTCCCAATAGACCCCAAACACTCACATGTGGCTCATCCCAAGCCACTTAGACCTATTGTGTCGTGCTCCTCCGTGCCTCAGTAAATTTCTAGAGGGTGCCATTTGTTGCATGTACTCCTTCTTGTAGTTCTTATTATTTTTTCAAGATTTCCTCCATCGTCTGTGTTGTCAAACTAGTAAGTTTGGCCTTAGTGTCTTGTGCCACTAGTGTCATAGTGATTTGCGCAATAGCTAGTTATTCTAGTACCCTGAGGGATTCATCCTATCGTGGTTTTAATTTCTATGTGAACTTCCTTTGTTCTTCCTTCATCTGTTCCACTTCACTATATAATGTCTTGTTATTCAGGAGTGTTGTCATTCTTTCTGCTGGTGGTAGAGTATTTACGCGCTCATTGGCCTTATGCATTTTTTCCTGCATAGTCCTTTTTTTCTTTTCCAGTGCTTGTAGCTCTAGGTTGGTAGTAAGATCTATCCAAATGTGTGTGCCTTCGTCACACATATTTATGCATTCATGTTCCAAGATTTTGATTTTTTCCACCGATGTTTGAGCCATCCTTTCCCTTTGTTCTCTTTCTTCTAGTGGTGTCCCTAGAAGTGTGTGCAGTTCCAACTCGGTGATCTTGTTCTGGGGTCCATTGATGATTGTGCTTATCTTAGATACATGCTATTCTACTGTGGCCACTACTACCAATGGAAATTTTGAGACTTTTTTGAATAGGTTTTGGATTGTCGCTTGGATTTTCTCTGTCAATCGGTTGACTTCGTCCTTTTCCTTCAATACCATGTGGGCCTTTGATTCCACCTCTTCCTTCTCTTTCAAGGCTTTCATGGACCTGACTTCTTCCTCTCTTTTCTATTTCAAGGATTTATCTACCTTTCCTTCAGCCTCTCTCTTCTCTTTTACTACGAGTTCCACTTGTTGTTCTACTATGCACTTTTCCTATACTGCAATGGTACATTTCTTCTACGGTTTCATCTTCTAGACTTCTGCTTTAAACCATTCACTAAGTGCAGTGTATTCTCAGAGATGTATTTCTCGTGTGATACCTATGTGAAAGCCCTGTAATAATTCCATAGGTATATGTGACGTGACTAGGTCCATGTGACTTAGTCCTTGTAGATTCTCTTGTACTTCGAGGTTGGGTAACCCGATTGTCTATATTGGGATCTTGATCACTCAACGCTCTATTTTCAGCTATGTTGATACTGTAGTCTTTGCCTCCTTTGTTATTCCTTCTTGGCCTATGTCGATTCCTTGCGCGGGAATCATTCAAAATGTTTCCAATAATTGTTGTAACATTAGACATTGGTCATGCACCTTCATTTGTAGTTCTTCATGTTTCTTTGTGGTCACTTCAAGGAATTACTTCGTGGAATACCTTAGTCGGTAGCTAATTCTTTCCATGACATCGTTTTTTATTGTGTATATGATTGGTTTATTTTGGGCCTTTTTCTTCTTCCACATAGATGGACATGTGCTTTGATTTTGTCTTTTCTTCCCTGTATTAAGTGGGGGTTGTGGAGGTTGGTCTGTTGGTTTTGTTTTTGGTGCATCCTTTGTTCCATTTCCTTTATTGGTGTCCTCTACCCCATCATCTGTAGGGTCCATATCTACATCTGTTTTTAGTGCCACCTTCTTGTTCCCCCCATTGTGTTGTCTCATCCCCTTCTTTTCGAACCTTCCAGTTTGGTTCTCAATCCTGCATGACCAACTGGATGCTTTTTTTTGTTATATTGTACATTGTTTGGGCCCACTCCTCCCTTGGGTGCTTCTTGGCTTTGATGTACATGTGATGCATGTCTGTGCAAAACTCTATGACTAGTCCATATGCCTCCACCAAATGTCATGACATGTGTGGTGCATTCCAGATACTATGTTGAATCATTCCAGCATAGAGAAAGAATTCTATAATTTTGTCCATTTGTCTCCTCTTGTTTCTTGAAAACCAGAAATTTTGGTACTTTTCCGCTACACATGGCTTCCCTCTCAGCCTAATAATTATGTGTCCTCCATCTCTCCCCTTGCTATGAAGGAAATCAAAATTAGGATCCAAGGGTATTGAAACTCCATTCTCTTATCTTGGGATTTTGTGCAGTCTAGTAGGAACTGGTTAAGTAGGAACTAGTTCAGTAGGAACTAGTTCAGTAGGAACGGTGCCCAACTCATTGTAGTGCCTTCTACACATTTTTTTGTCGCAGATATTACCCATGCTGGTACTTGATATTTCCTGCACTTACATAGCATATTGCATGCTAACATATATTTCACTATTTGAATGGTTGGTTCACACGTACTTGGCACGTCCAGGCCACGCAACCCTCTAACCATGCGAAACTTCACTCGCATAGCCTATGATTGTGCTCTATCTTTCTTTTTGTCTGCAAACAACAGAGCAGGGTCTTCCCCTAGGTTGGAAGTCCAATGATTTTGGTTATCAAGTATGTGTCAATAGATATTGGATTAGCCAGCCACATGTACCCCCAATGCACGTAGGATAAGAGGAATTTAACTCATGCATTGACTTCATTGCTACGTCTGAAGCATGGGATGTCGAATAGGTTGAGGAGGCATGCTTGCTCCAATCCTATGGACCAAACCTTGGTTACTGGTATGCTTTGTTGTTTAAGTGGATCTACTTTTAGTTCCAGGTATTCATGAGGCGCAAGTTCAGGGAACTTCACCACATCAGTAATGTCATGCTCTACATATTTCAATTGGGGTACCTTCCCCAACATGTCTTCATCAATGATGACTTCCTTTGGAATGTCTGGCATCACCAACGTATAGTCTGGAGTCTTCTGCAATGTGAATAGTGGTCCTTCATCCTTTCTAGGAGGTATGTAGTCATGAGAAAATCTTAGCTCCGATGAGGATGCGCTAGGGTTTTCCTCAATCTCTGGTTCGGTTGTTGGAGCTATGTTGTGACTCTTCCTTGGTATAGATTTTTTTTTCCACTGTTTATATTTTCCTTCTTGCAAAAGTGATTGGGTGATCTATATATCCCTCATCTAAAAGTCCTTGTTCTAATCTAGGAAAATTAATATCGACACAGTTACCAACTTTTGTTTCAATGTGTTGAGACTTTTCTGACAGTCGACATTCCACTGGAACTTCGCGTCTTTTTTCAATAATTTTTCCATTGGTATTGTAATATGCATGTATCCTTTGATAAATTTCTTGTAATAATCTATGTGACCCAATGTTACACACATTTGTTTGAATTATGTGGGTGGTTTTAAGTATAGAATAACTGCAATATTTGTAGGATGAACTATTAAGCCTTGTTTTCATACCACGTGTCCCAATAATATTTCGAATGGTGCACAAAAAATACACTTCTTTAAGTTTAAGGATATTCTATGTTGTCTACACTTATCCAAAATCAATATTAACAATTCAACATGATCTTGTAACATGCTAAATTCAATCCAGTCATCCAAGTAGACTTCGAGAAACTTATGAATAAACTCCTTAAACACTGCGACAACTACTCTTGAAAATACTGGAGGTGCATTCTTTAATCCAAACAGCATCGTTGTGTATTGAAAACTTCCCCATTATGTCAAAAATGTAGCTGTGTATCTATCTTCTTGTGCAATTCTTATCTGATGGTAGCCTGAGAAACCATCTGTGAATGAATAGGCTTCTTGTTCGCCTACATTTTCAAATATCTCATCCGTAAATGGCGTTGAGAATGGATCGTGCAGGAATGCATCATCCAGTTTCCTCAAGTCAACGGAGATTCGTATACCCCATTTTTTCTTGTCCTGCACTACCACTGGACTTATCCATTTTTATTCCTCAACCAGTTTGATGACTCCTACATTTAGAATGTGATCTATTTCCTCTATTAATTTTTATTTATATCTTGGGTTCAGTCTATAGGGTCTATGTTTCACTGGCTTAGCACCTGGTTTTAGTGGTATTTTCATCTCTCTTATCTCGCCTTCCATCCCTTTCATCTTTGAGAATGTAGTTGGGAATAGATCTTGGTATTCATGCAGTAGATATGCTATATTTTCTACGGTTTCCTCATCCCAGTAATCTCCTATCTGTGCAAATTTAAGGATTTCCTCTATCCCAATATTAACTTTTTGTGTCTTGACTAGTTGAGTCTATGTTGTGGATTCCAACTCTCAACCATCTATTGTTTGTTCCCCCTTTGTTTTTGGTACTTGTATATTGCAGGGATCTTCATCATCCTGATCCTCTTGTGTCACATTATAACATTCCAATAACTTGTGAACTGTCATAGAGGCATTGTGTGTGTTGCATACAAGTATTACTTCCATTGATTCTTCTTTGGTGAAGTTTTTTTGTTTAATCACCTGTACCATTGTACTTATGAGGGGCAACTCATTCTGAAAGGAAAATGTTACCTAGAATATTTGAATTATGTAATCTCGATTTGTTTTTTCTCTGTGCATCTCCAATTCTAGGTACCAATTTTTTGGGATGGTGTCAAGGGTATGTATGAACCTATGTGTCCATTCTTTCCTGGGTACTAAATTCTATGATTTTTCACACTGCGTAACATGATCTGTTGGGTTTCCTTACCCATTATACTTATGGATCATGTCTCCCACATGAGTATTGAATCTCACATGTATTATTTTCCTACATTGTTTCCAGTCTCCTATGTTTTCTTTGCCTGTCTCCCACCATCTGGTTGGGGTGGCTTTCAAGATAATGTCCAGTGCTAGTATCCTTTGTTGTTCCAGTACCTGTGCCTCGAATGTCTATACAAATTTTTTTATATATGTCAACCCATCATAATTAGGTGGGTTGCATAGTTCTATTCCAATCCAACGTACTGATCTGGTCATGTGTGTGCATGCCCATGTTGAGACTTCATGCTTCCTCTGCTGCCAATTTTCCAGAACTTCTTCTGAGTCTGATGTACACGAAAGGATGATTCTCCAACTTAACTCAACATCTGTGGTGGGTTTAACATAGTCATCCATCCTGACATAAATGTTATACAGGTTGTCAATTTCATCTCCCTTCGTTAGTTTTATGTACCTTCTTCCTTCTTTTGGGTCTAGTGGTGCACTAACCTTCAGCTCTCCTACTTCAAATATCATATCTCTCATTTTCTTATTGATAGTGGCTTGGTTATCAAAGGCCCATTCTATTCCAATTAACGTTGGGTATGGTTTTTTTGTTTGTCCACAATCTCGATAACTTCAAAATCTGTGGCATTTCGCAGTCCATCTATATTCATAGGTATTCATGGTAATTTGCCAATAGGTACTATTTTATACTGGCTTTCTAATCTAAATTTAATGGGTGACCAAACTAACTTGGGTTTCCCCATCATTTCCCATGTCTTCTTAGATAACACATTCACATCAAAACCCAAGTCTAAGATCACATTGTCTATTTCGTATTCTCCAATCTGTGTGTTGAACATGAACTCTCCATTGGTTTTTTTCTTGCGCAGTAGTTGGTTCACTACTTTCTTTTCAGTAGGGACTTCCTTTCTTTGAGATCAGTGATCGATCATAGAGAATAATGTATGCAATTCCTTTCATCTTCAACCAGCTCTAGGAAACTCTTCAAAAACATTCCTAAGGTACTTACCTTCTCTCGTGATTCTTTGTTCATGTCATGGTCATCAATGGGAGGCCTATCTACCATATGTGGTGTATAAGATGTTTATTTTTCCCACTCATGTCATAATAGTTACTCCCTCATCCTTTTATAGGTCTCTTTTTCATTTCATGGATTGAATTTTGGCATGGGTACTGTTGATTTCTTTACCCATTTCTTAACCTATTTCCTTCCATTGATTCCATCTATCCATGTTTGGGTCCCTCTGCATGTAACAACTATTATTTTGGATCCTTCATCCCATATCTAAATGGATATCTTTTGAATTTTCATGTTTTGGTTTTGATTACCTCTGGCCTGCCACTTTTCCAGTAATTGTGGACAGTCCTTTGTCGAATTTTCTAATGCCCGGCAATAAGTGGATGTGTGCAGTGGTTTTGGAAATATTGCACTAGATGTTCTAGTTGGTTAAAGTTATAACAAATTATGGGGCCTCTTCCTCCTCTCCTGAAGTTTTCTCTACCTCGACCCCGATCAAATCCTCCTTGATTTCCTTGATTAAATCCTCTTTGATTATTGTGTTTCCCTCCTCCTTATTTCACAACATTCTCCTCTTGAATTATGTACATATTTGATGTGTGCTCCCTCATCAAATCGAATGAAAAAAAATCCTTATATTCATGTCCCACTAATTTTCAAAATCTACAGAATAAGATTCTTGGGGTACTCTGATATTTCTATAATAATTGGCACTCATGGAGGTTATGTCCCCATTTCTTGCATATCTCGCAATATCCTCCTCCTGGTAGTGGGTTTGGTGCCCCGGCTAATGCAGCTAGTTGGTTTTGTATCTGTGCCATTCCAATGTTGTCTATGATCGGAGAAGCTTCCAACTTCATACCGATCTTCAATGCCTCAGACTGCGACATAAAATTTTGTTGTATTAATGGACTATGGATATGAGGTAGAAAGCCAACAATGAACCACTCTCTATGTTGTTTATTGGGTATTTGGAATGTTAATCTACCCATCACATATTTGAAACTCTAATTGAACTCCCATATTGACTTAGTATATACCAGCTTGATCTTCTTGAGCTTGGTAATGTACTGCAACTCAGACTTTGGTTTATTTAATTCTTTTAATAATGCTTGTGTGATCTATGTTAATGTCCTTGTTTGATCTAGTGGTGTGATACTTTGGAGCTTCATGTACCAACTAGTGTGCGTCCTCTAAAGGTTGTTTCCAACTGCACGATCTTTGAACCATCATCATGGACATTCTTTGTAGTCCAAATGGTTTCACATACAAATAGATGTTGTTCTAGGTATTTTGATCTAATTCCTTTGAACTCCAATAATTTTAGTGCGTTATCTACTACTGTCATTTTGTTGTGTGTAAGACCTCTTCCTGGTGATATTGGTTGATTCTAATTAATTGTATTACTACTATTTCTTTGGTTACTATTTCTCTGACTTCCTCTACTGATTGCAAGTGATCTGGAGAGGTATTCAAAAATTGTCTCATATTCGGTGATGCACACAAGGTTGTGGTTTCGACCCAAGACATGGCTCAAGAATGACTTATTGGTTCTTCTATAACTGGACTTAACTAGTGTTGAGGGGTCATAAATCCCTTTAACTCAACAGCAAGAACCAAACCCACCACTGAGGCCCAATTAGACTCTACAACATTTAATAGTGGATAAGTTCTCCATATATGTCGATCCGTCCAAATAATTGATGGGATTTACATAGTGATTGACAGGATATCTTGATCTTATGAAATTTCCTCCTTTAGTTTAAACGTTCTCTTTTTCTATTTTCTCTTATAAGATGGGTCTGTTAAAAAGATGGGTGATGGTATATATCAGCTGAGTAAAAGGGAAAATCTTAACTACTGAAGAAGGTTTAGCTTGTGATAACCCTTGTGCTCAAGCATGCAGACAAAGATTTTCACAAATGTGACGAGCCTAGTATTAATACATAAACTTGTTGGTATTTCAATTATTGACTGAGATACAATTATCGAAAGAAAACATACATGCAATAAGATGATGGCAAGAAAAATAGTTTCCTTAGCTCTAACCATTAATCACACATTAACACAATGATTTTCTTTCCATCATTAAGAACAAGAACTACAGAGAAATATTGAATCAGCTAACTTATCAATAGATTTGGAAACTCTTACTCATTATAGCATCCATTCATGAAATAAAGTCGTAAGTAATTCCTCCTCACATCCAATCATACACGCCTTTGATGAAAAACAGAAGTTTGTCTCTGGTCCTAGACAAGACTTCTCAATTAAGGTAGTTCTGAAATAGTTCTTTACAATTCCAAAAATGAGGGTCTTTGTCAAAACTATCAACCCTTTCTTAAAGGTTGATCCTCTTATTTATGACAAAACATTAACTAAGAATAACTATCAAAAGTGCAAGCTAAGTAAAAAAAAACATCACCACATGGTGCTTCCATCTCTTTGTCTTCTAACAGTCATCAAATGGTTTCACTAAAGTGGATGACTCTTCTCATACTCTGACCATTTGACGAATATTTCCTCGCATGTGTTGGCATACGAGAATATGTGTTGGTGCAGCGGGGCCGAAAGGATCTCCTTTACTTCTACTTCCCATGCCCGATACATGACTATTTTAATACTTAACTGTTTTAATGTTCGAGCCTTGATAGGGTGCTCCATGAACTATTGTACTTGACCTGGCACTATGTTTTTCACCTTTTCTATCTCTGCGGTCCATGCTAAGTTTTGTTCTACATGTTGTTTGACTATGTCATGCAAACTGACAAAGCCCTCGAGTGAGCCGAATTATGGGAGACCGATGTCTCTCATCTCCCGATTGATCTTGACCCAGCTCCTTTCGCAATCGACCCATTTTTCTTGAATCTCCTGATGAGGTTCTTGGTCCATTTTCACCTTGTATTCAGTCTCCTTCCTTATCCAATCTATGTTTTTGTCCCTTAGCAACCAAATTTCATGCTCTTCGGTGTATCAACACTTTTGAATCGTGTTGATGTAATCAATTCTTTCCACTTCTTGGTGGACCTTCTCGTACCATATTTCCACATCTTTTCAAGTCTCTAGTTCCATAAGGGTGTCTTCTTGGAATTCGGTTATACCTGCAGTGAAAAGGTGTCATCCATTCGTGAATTTTCCATAGGTATCTTGGAACCCACTTCTCAAAAACATCATGGCTTGTGTGGAGTCCTAATACTATTTCGCCAAATGGCACAGATGCTCCAACTCCTTTAGCACAACGGCCAACCCCTCTTCATATTTCCTTTCTCTATCCAGGATGGCATTTGTGATCGTCATCACTATGTCGATAAGATTGGACGTCTTGGCATGCTCTGTGTTGATCAATTTCTCCTCTGTGGTGATGAGGATCGAACTATCCAATGTAAGCCTCCTCTTCTTAGTGGTTCTCTTCATGATGGCTTTCCTCTTTCAGTCGTAGGTGATTGCTTGTATATCGGTGACCTCATCAACAGGTTCGGGGATTTTTTGTTCTCCCCAAGTTAAAGTATTTCCCAGGATCTCGACTTTATATATATTTTCAAGGATGGGTTCCTGAACCTCTTCTATATGTCTCTATGGCTCAACCTTTGGTTGTTTCTCATCGAGTGGTAAGGTACTGGCCAAAACTGAAGAATCAGGGGCAGGTTCGGTACTTACTTGGTGATCAGCTGTTGAAATGTTGATTTCCTATTGTGGAATTTCTTCTTCTTGTTCTCCCGATCCAAGCTCATCCCTCGAGTTGTCCATTGGGATTCCTGGTATGTCGAATGGATCGATGTCTAAGTAACTTTATGCCTCTTGCTCAATTTGCAAATGGCTCTGAAATGGAGAATCAGGACCCTTCTCTCTCAGGTTCTTTCTCCTCTGTAATATGTATTGAAGTCACCAAGGATGCCTCCAAAATATCCTCATCATCGTAGATGGTTATCAAATCAAAAAATGGTTTTGGTACACTTGTTCTCCCTGATGTTCTCGTTATCTCAGGCTGGGTTGAAATTCCCGCTGGTGATTTGATCTGTGGTGGTGGAACTTCAGGGTTTTCTGACCCAGTGAGTTCTTCAAGTTGCATCAGCTCTAGCCTAGTTGGTTCTCCTCGGCTTTCAATTGGGTTATTAGTGGGAATCCTCATCATGTCTATCAGATCAGGGTCATTTTTCAATTGATTAATGATTCTTTGTGCCCCTTCTAGCAAGAGCAATCCCCTTCTCTATGCCTCTGTTTTTTCTTTCACTCTGATTTATTCCCTGGCTTTGGGTGCCTCTTGGGATGAATGCTCTATCGTTTCCACCTCGTCATCCATGCCCATGGCCTTGAACCTGGTTATATTTGGGTTTTACATTCTATGTACCACCTCGTCCTAGTCTTGGGTGCACTCTATGAAGATTCCGTTCTCAAACTTATCATGAGCGTACGGCCAATAGGATGACACCTACAAAGCATGTTGGAGGACTAGGCCTTTGGGGTTGTGCTTGAGGAATCGGCCTGTCAGGAACCTGAATTCTAGTTGGCTAAGCCCTTATTGTAAGGCTTGAACAGTATCCTTCACCAAATATAACCCCACATGGAAATCATAGGGTATGAATGCCCACTTTTTGTCCTTGACTAATGCAACGTTATATCCCTGCAGGATAGTCTAATAGAAAATTTATCCCACAACGATTCAGTCTGGGACATGAGCGGTAAGGATATGTAGTGCTATGGTGGCCCTAAACACCTTGATTTAGGTTGAGTGTTCTTCTAAATACCAATGAACTACCTTTTCTACCATCTTCTTGGTTGTTGCGGATAATCTTGGGCATTCCTTCTTAAAAATAATAAAATGAATGCAGGCGATGAATTCATCGCAAATGAGTGTGTAATATTTTGTGTACCTGTTTTCCCATAGTATGTTGAAGTAGACATCGACTGAGAGCTCCACAAAATGGAAGCTTAAATTCATGCCAGGGAAGACATTCCTTGCGCAAATGACATTGAGCAGGTATGAGGCCATGTAAAAAGTGGGTGCTTCCCCTTCTTTCAACGTCTAAGACTACTATATACCAATGCTCAATTGTTTATAAATTATTTCTCCCCAACTGAAGCTACTCCCAGAGATCGCCACTGTGTACCCCAAAGGCATACATGCTTCCAAAAACTTGGAGCAGTCCTTTTCTCCATATATCTGGAAGATGAGAGCCATAAAGTATATGTATGGCTCCCTCAAGTTAATCATCCCATACCATCCATTGCTCAAGTTAGTGAAATTCTTGTCCTCCTTCCACCATGAGGCCATCAACCATTGGTGTCATTGAATTCATATAACTTCACCACGAAGTCTGTGTTGAGCCGCTCCTCTAGGCCCCTAAAATTGTAATATTTATGGACTTCTGATAGGAGGAAAAATCTGACACACCCGCCATTCTCATCGTTGATCAAGCACTTCTTCCCATCTTTATGATCGATTAGCCATTTTAGAACCTCTATGCAAGGGAAAACTGGGGTTCTTCTTTCCACCATGTGTAAATATGACCGTCGGATGTTCGGGAAAACCTGGTCATCGAGCACCCTTACGTCCAGGTCACTGTGTGGGATACACTCTGGGTATTCTTCTTGGCTAATTCTGTTGAAGAGATCCCCCCATTGTGGGAGCATTTATTTGGATCTGGTTCTTGCTTCTATATCAACAAAGGCCGGAGGTGGGACAAAATCTTTCTTTTTTAATGTTTTAATGACAAGCTCCACCCTGGGAGCGTACTCCAACTGTCGCACGGTCCTTGGAGAAGAACCTTCCCCTCTTTCAGCTTCTTTTAGCTTGGTTTCCCTCGGTGAGCGTCTAGTGGTTGGCTTTCACGATGACATTTTACCTACAGCTAGAACATTGTTTAGAGCCTATGCAAGAAAACCGGATGTATATATAAATTATGACCAACGAACTGACAAACTTGAATACATACCTATGCACCTTGTTAAACATGGTTTTGATAATCATAGGGTCAGTACAGTATCAAGACACTCGCTTTGCTCCTCCAGATGCTCTAGAATTCAACTTGTGCGTAGAATGAATTTGTTCAAAAATCGTTCTAGAGATTTAAAGAGGGATGAACTTACCTTGTCGCATTAGCCATTCAATTCGGGTTATGAGTGTAATTTCAATAAATCTTTCACTATATATTCAAATATGTTTAAACTTAAATTCATCGTGTGTTGACGGCACGAGCGCGGGTGGTAATGTGGTATATCGGTGATTTCAAATTGTTGTTGTTTAATCGGCACACGAGGTAGCAACAAATGTGAGATAGGAAATTAACTGATCTATTAAATGTCCAAATTCAATAGTATCGTATGCCGCAAACATCCCATTGTTTCTCTATTTCAATTGGTGGATTGGCAGTCAGGATTGTTCTTCAAACATTTTTCGTTGATATCTTCTTGCAAAATCTCTAACGCCGATCGATATTTCCATACAAAGATGGTGTGGCAAAGCTGACTAGGATGTGTGATTAGGAACTCAAGGAACCTTAATATGACTCAGGACGAAACTAGGTCGTACACCCCCTTACGTGGTAAATACATGTGGCATTCAAGACCGATGAATTTATTTTCTCGTGTTAATTGGAATCGGGACTTTCTTTAATCTATACATTCTAAGACTCAATCCTATATTTCCAATGCCAAAAAGTATCAAGGATTGGCGATCAGAAATAAACCTACCCAAGCACTCTCGGATCGACTTTCTCGAAAAACTCCCAATGAGGAAAACACATCGAGGATCGATGATCGGCGATATGTTTGTCGCACATAGAATGATTGTTTTAAATTTTTTGGATTTCCTCAACCCCGATAAAGCGCATCGGTTATCGACAATTTCTTTACGTCCTTTGTTAACTTCTATCCTTCCCATATTTTTCCGGTGTCGAAGGGGATCAACTATCTCTTGAAAATTTGTGTGAATAACTTATGCAAACCAACTCCGCCTTCTACAGATGTCGATGGGGATCAGCGCTCGGTGATTGTTGTAACTGTGGTTCATTTACTTTCTTGAATTTTTCCAATGCCGAACCTAAGCGTGTTAGGTGCAGTGCTATATGTCAATTCTCAATTCAGGTGTCAAGTTTTTTTCTTTAGACATGAGGTTTCACAAGTTCAAACAAACTTTTCTAGATGATAAGAGTCATGAAAACAAAAAAAAGATAAACCATTTCCCAAAGTGAAATCGACTCAGATAGTGAAGAAAACAAGTGGCACCCAAAAAGTGATAAAATTCCATAAGGCTTTTAGGGTGTGTTGAGTGCTCAACAAATGGAAAATTATTGGGTGAAATCAGAATCTTTGTTCCTTCCCCGGGCTTAGCTTATGCAGAAGATGGTTAAGAATTTAACTGCTTTTGTTTTTTCTTTTATCAGTATCTTCTATCATTGCATTTGAAATTCCCTCGGTTCGTGAATTAGGGCCTTCCTGTGGGGTTTAAACCTTTATTCCACCTTCGTTCCCTTTAACCATGACCCATGCCCTTTTTTGACAAGATTCAAGTAAAACATTCACTAGCACCAAGCCTTTTATTTATATTCATTCACTTGTTGTTGTGTTGCTCCACTACCAGCGAGCGTCCATAGCCCTGATGGAGTCACCCCAACATCACAGACCTTTCTCTACTGCCAACAAGAGTCCATAGCCCTGCCAAATTTATCTTCATGCCCTCTCCTTCTTTGCACTCATTTGATATAATTGATTTATTTCAGCAGAGATTCCCCAAGAGAGTGGGAGAGGAAGACGTCTGTTATCTGCAAGATAAGATGGTTAAGGTGAAATTTTTCTATCTTGTCTTGAGGTACATGTGGTCCTTTATAGCTTACCATATTTACCTTTAGGTTTTACCAGACCACAAGACGAACACTTCATCACTTTCCAAGGTTGTTTATTTTCAAAGTTTAGATGCAGAACTCCTTTAAGACAACAACAATTCACCCAGCATTTCTTGTGTTGCATGTAAGCATGAGTCAAGAACATCATTTTCTATACCACATGAATTAAGTTCAACCAATGCCTTACGGAACACAATCTTCAAAGTGCAAAAAATAATACAAAAGAGAAAACAGAAATAAAGGATTCTGCAATCAGCCTACCTAAAAATAAAATATCATGAAAACACACACATTTGTTTTTTGACAGAAATATTGTTTTAGGGCTTGGCCATTCACTGGGAGGGCATCAGGTTCCCCCCTCATATTTTGCAGTCGATACGTTCCTACCCCAAGTTTCTCGGCTAAATGAAAAGTTCTGAGCCATAGATTATGAAACTTCAAATGTTTTCCCTTTGGCTCATTCGATGTCCCATTTCAAGACTAAGTCTCCTACTTCAAAATTATTCTCTTTAGCATTATGATTGTCAAACCACCTTTTAACTATCTATTGATGAGAAATGAACTTTGATTTTTCTTTCTCCCTTTCTTCCTATAGCATGAGGAGGGTATAAATTCTCTATTGAATAACCAATGAGGGTTGTCCTCTAGAACCCTAAGCAAGCTGAAGAGATGGAAGATATAGTTTGTTCGGGAGAATGGCTTCTTAGTTGTATACCAGAAAGTATGGGGAGTTCCCTATAGCTTCCTTGGGTGTTACTCTATCGGCCCATAAGGAATTATGAAGTGAACTATGCCAATTCCTCTGATAGTCTGCAACTGTTTTATTCAATATCCTCACTAGGATCTTATTGGTCAATTTTTCTACTCCATTCCCCTGTGGATAGTAGTTTGCAAAGTATATGATTATGATTCCCTTGTCTAGAGAAAAATATGTTAATAGGGTGGAAGAAAAGTAAGAGGAATTATCAAAAACAAGAACAGAAGGCATACTGAACCATATGATCAGTTGTTGTTCTATGAATTGTATTACCACCTTTTTCGTTTACATGAGTCAAAGGGACAACCTTTTCCCATTACGTGAAATCATTTGTGGCGGTCAGTATGTAACTATGTTGTTTTGAATAAATCAATGTAATTTCTCCTATGAAATCTAACCCCCTTTCCCCGAATGGTCTAGAGACGACCATGGGTTGGAGTGGGACAACTTCTCTTTTTTCCCTCCCTGCGCTCATCTGACAAGTCTTACAGTTTCTAGCATGTGTGTGAGCGTCTCCAAACAGAGTAGTCCAATAATAGTCGGCTCTCAGTATCTTATGAGCGGTGGTATTCCCTGCAAAGTGTCCACCTGTAGGACCATCATGGAGCTCCTTCATAACCTTGTCTACGTCTTCCCGTTCGAGACATCTTAGAAGTACCCCATCATAACTAGCATGGAAGAGCATTGAATTTATGAGGCGATATTGTGTCAATTTTAGTCTGAGATCTCTCCTTTCCTTAGGGTTTAGGTTTTCTGGGAAAGTCCCATGATGCAGAAGATACATTAGTTTCTCATACCAAGACTCCTTCCCTGTGGGAACATATAAAGCTTCACTACACCATAATGTCAATTCATTCTCCCACCTGGGGTCTTCATTTACTAGGTCCTGGACTTCAGCATCCAGTTTACACAATCCTTGTCCTTTAACCAGTTTTGCAAGTTTTATATCTAGATCAAATTCTTGGACCACTACCATTCAATTTCCTCTTCTTTCCCCCACCTCTTGTTGATTAAATAGGGATTGGACTGCAAAATGAGGTACAATGAATTTGGTGTGGTTTTTTAGGATCTAAGATCTAGAATGTTTCACTACCTTGTACACCGCATAAGCCTGTTTGTCTATAGAAAGGTAATTTAGTTCGGCCCCTTCGATATTAGTGCTCATAAATGAGACCGATGCCTCATTATTGTCATCATCCTTTTGATTCAATACTGTAGCTAACGATTGGTTGGAGGCAAAAGTATAGAGGAAAACATCTATGCTAAAGTTGGGACTTCACAAAAATGGAGCTTGAGATATTGCAGTCTTAATATTGTTGAAAGAACTTTTTCGTTCATTGTCCCACTTAAATCCATAATATTTGCAAATCATTTTTTGCAAGGGTTTGATAGTTTTAACGAAATCGAGGGTGAACTTCCTCACAAAATCAATTTTCCCAAAGAAGGATTGCATAGCCTTTTTTTGTGGGGTAAGGGAAGCTGAGCTATTTCCCTAATTCGTTTTGGGTCTATGGGGATTCCTGCTTGGGATATAATATGAACTAGTAGTTTCCCTTCCTCGACACCAAAGATAGTTTTCTTAGGGTTTAAAGATATTTAGTATTTCCTACACCTTTCGAAAATATGGGTTAGGTGTTGGATGTGATCTTCTCTATTCTTTGAATACACAGTCACGTCGTCCAAATAAACTACTACACATTTGTTGATTAGTCCCTGAAAAGCTACATTCATGGCCCTTTGGAAGGCTTCCCCTACATTGATTAACCCAAAGGGAATGTGTTTATAAGCAAAGGTTCCCCACTTGGGTTGGAAGGTAGTTTTCAATCGGTCTTCCTATGAAACTAGAACTTGGTTATAACCTGAAAAACCATCCAGCGCGGAGAAAATATCAGAACCAGACATGGTCTGCAAGAGTTGCTCCATCGGTGGGACTGGGTAGCTATCCTTTTCAGATTATCTGTTGAGGTTTCTGAAATCCACACACAGGCAGATCGCCCCAGACATTTTCCTGACAGGAACCAAATTTTATACCCAAGCAGAGTGTCTAACCTGAAAGATCATTTTAGCATCTAGTAATTGCTTTAACTCCTGATACATGAGGGGTTCCAAAGATGGGTGGTACTTCCGGAGCTTCTGCTAGAAGGTTTTTACTCTGGGTTTAATGGGATTGTGTGTTGAATGATACATGTGTCATAATTCTTCAGATCACGGTAGGACCATGCAAAAACATCTTGATATTCTTTGGAAAGTTTGAGATAGGCCTTCCTTTCCTCTTTAGACATTGTCTTTCCTAGATTTATATTTTTAGGGTTTTCCAAGGTTCCTAGGTTTACAGTCTCATACACGAGATAGGAGCTCCCTGTCTTTGTGTTGTTTTACCCTTTAAATATTTCCCTTAATTCAAAGAGGTTCTCCAAATTGGCTACCCCTTTTGTTATCATGTGAAACTTTGGTTTGTCAGTCGAGTGTTTTGTTCCACCTCTTTGTTCATGGGGATCGGTTTCTACTGGTTGCTGCTGAAATATTTCATCTTCAATAGCCAGGTCTTGAAAATTTTCTTGATTGGTTAAAAATTTTATGATTTGTTCATCTCCTTCAAAGACCTTCCAATTAGAAATATTTTTGGGCACTGAAGGTTTGTAGATTAGCTCCATAATGAACCGAGAGGATTCATAGTCTTCTAAATGGGATAGCCTCGAGGCGACAATGGCTAGGGAATCAACAAGAGCATTCTTTTCTATGGGGATCATTGATATCTTGAAGGCTTCAAAATGTCCTATTAGCCTTTGCAGTTCCTATTGATAATTCCTCGGGTGGGGAGAGTTGCAGTGTATGGTGTTCCTTACTTTCCTAATGATGATTTCATAGACTCCGAAAACCTTTAGTTATTTAACATTTAAGTCTATGGAATTCTTTAGCCCTTGCACTAAAGCTTCATACTCGGTGGTGTTATTAGTGCATTCAAATTCTAGTCTACAGGAAAGGAAATTTTGTTTCCCCTTTGCATCAATGAGGATAAACCTCACTCCTAAACCTTCTTGCGATTTGTACCCATCAAAGTACAAGGTCCATACTTGTGAGAAAGAATTGTCATATTTTCCATTCTTAATAACTTCTCCCTCTCCCCTTATTTCGTCTGGGGTTTCCAATAGAGGTTCTTAACAGAAGAGGGTTTCTTCAGCTGTCGTTGGTACATTGTTTTGAAAATTCATTTCAAAGTTTCGAGTAAGAGGAACATCGTATGAGAGAGGGGATAAATTACCGAAATCAGAGTCACAGGAATAGCTTCCTAGCATGGGGAAATCTTCCAAAGAGGATTCATTGAGGGATTCTAAATTGGTGACAGTATGTTTGTGTTGTGGTGGGAAATCCCCCTATGGACTAGCAAATAGGGTTATATTATGCATGCAGATATGATCAAAAGAAACCTACTTTCTACCTTTGCCCCAGACCTTTTCAGTGAATACATGGTTAGACCAACATACCTTGTTCTGGATGGTCGATGTTGATCCTTCTTCATGCTTGTATACTTGTTGGCAGCTCTCCTCCTAAGGTTGACCTGCATACAAAACAAGCAACAAACTACACATGCATTTTACCTACAGACTAATGGGTTAGAGATTCAAAAATATATTTACTGAACTATGAAGAACTCATATAGTGGGACAGGAAAATAATTTCTTTATTATTAACTTTAATGAATCAACTTACAATGTTGAGACCAGCCACTACTCTGTGAATCCTGATCCTAGGCTCCTCTTCAAATGTCGTCCAACTTCTTCACTTTTTATCTCTTCTTGCACAAGGATGGCTAAAGGGTTGGGACAATGGGAATGTGCAATTGGGAAGAGTTTCTTTACTCTTATTCTCCTCCCTCCAAATAGGACCCCTAACCCTTCTTTTATAGGCTAGAAGAAGCTAGGTATTTGGATGAACCCTCGGCCATGCATGGCTGAGAGTTTCAGTTAACTCACCCAAAGCTGTGTGTTCCATCGGAAAATTTCCTTTTTCCGTGCTTTTTTCAGTCCACGTGGGTTGTTTGAGGTCAACTAGCATGTACATGCATGCAGTAATGGAGTAGGGCGTGTGGGACCTTATAAAAGAGGGTTTTTAAAGAGTTGTTCAGTAGTTCTTTGGAAAAGAAGGGATCTGAGATGGCTTGATGCCAGGTAAGCATGTATGGTGCAAATTAGGGTTATAACAGATTCCCCCTAATGTGTGAGGTCAGAAGAGCATCTGATGGCTGAAATACATTACCAATCTTTACTGATGTGTTGAACAAGTGAGCCCAGGGACCAGGAACCAGGAGGCGCCATCTGCAAAATAACAAATGTCTCACCGAGGGAGGCATACCCATGCTTGAGATAAAATAGAATCATGGATACCAATCAAATACACTGTAGATCCATGTCAAATAACTATATAAAGTGTAGCCGCAAACAATACACAGCAGAGCTACATCTCGAAATCAAAAAGATATACATATAGAGTATCCATCTTCTAGAAGTTGATACGTCCTTATGGCTGGAGATGAGATCTTCAGAGCTTGAGAAACAACTTCAAAATATTCAAAACTCAAGGTAGGAGTGTAATATGAGTGTACAACTTCACTACCCAGAGGTATTCGACGGATCGTCAGTCATGGACTAGATAATCTTGAGGATCAAACTGAAGGCTTCATTGATTTTGAAGAAGAACTTGATTGGACATTCAGGATGGCCGAGTATGAGAGTAAGAGACAAATTGCACAGGGGCCAACTCAAGCTTGGTAGAAACTTCCCTTGGACAACAGCACGACAAATGATGAGACTTAGTCAGCATGGCATTAATCATAAGTTTACGAAGAAGGAGGCAGTGAAAACTCTCCATATGTTTGGAAGAATAACCAAATGGAGGAGGACACAACTCTATGTAGTGAGAATAGCTTCCTAAGGTCGTACTACATCCCATAGTTTGACGAACAAACCAGACAAATGTGCTTTATCCAAGGGCGACTCATTATGCTGCCAATAAAGAAAATACTTTTCCCTTCCTCTTTTTGGGGTATATTTGATTTTTTTGTCTTTTTCAATAATTTTGGAAAAATGAATAAAGGAATGTTACGTTACAATGGAGGAACGAGTGTTACAAACATACACGTTCAAGGCACAAGGACAAGAATGATGTTCAGAATAATTATACTTGGGAAAAATTCTTCGGGGGCCAAGGGTGTTAAGACGCAGAAGCAAACTGCTACAAGGCTGGCGTATAAGGTATGCAAACGCGGTTAACAAAACACATAATGGTAATGTCCTTCGATGTAAGTTTAACGAGCCCATAGAAGGTAAGCTTGGTGGTTTTTCATATTTAGAGAGTCTGAAAAATCATAAAAGGAGACTCCATTGAGGTACATTTTTCGAAGATAGTCTAGTCGGTTTGAAAAAGGGGTAAACTAGCACCAACAAGATGTATATTCAAAACCATTTTAACGAGTGTGATAAGAACAAGATCACTCAGCCATTTTTCATTTTTAACAAGTCTGAAAAAAGCTTAACTATGGACTCCGTCAGGAATGTTCTTCTGGACTAGTTTAATGAGTGTGAAAGAATAAGGTCACTCGGCGATCTTTTCAATTTTAGGGAGTCTAAAAAGAGCTTAACTATGGACTCTGTGGGGGTTCCTTCTTCGTAAGTTTAGTCCCTCAGGCCCGAAAAAGGCATAAAATTATACATGAGAGTACTCTTCTAGAGAACTAAAGTTCCATAGAGTATACCTTTGTTCGTACAGTTGAATGTCCAGACCGAAAAAGGGGTAAACTACCGCTGGACAGACGTGACTTCAAATTTCAGTTTAACGAGCGTGAAAGGCCAGAAGATCGCTCGACAATCTTTTCATGTTTAGAGGGTATGAAAAGGGCCTAAAAGAAGACCCGTTACATCTTTTGGGAGTCCTGAGGGTGAGGTCAAGAGCGAAAAGGAATCATGCAAATGAGGCTCGAACTCGTAATCAAGAAAAACTACAAGGACTCCTGAGCCTACAGTGATTAAAGACGACATAGATACCATAATGCAACCAGGATCTACCTAGGGCATCCATGTTCCGGTAAGCTCTACCACCAAGTCATGACACTTCTAAAGTAGTTATGATGGTTTCGTGTCACAACCTGATGGGATCGATCCTATGGAAAAGGAAAAAGACAACGAGATACAAAAGTCAGGGTAGAAACCTAACCTATATGCTCAAGTTGATCCTTGGAAAAAAAATTCACGGACCGTCGAAAATTACTCAAAACTCCAAAAAACTGTTCCAATACCCGATCATATCCCTCCTATGCAACTCCTGAATCACCCTAAATGGTTTTTGGTATAAATAAAATAATAAGGGAGGCCAAAAAGGTGACAAAAAGAGGCCAAAAAGTCTATAAATAGAAGCTAGCAGCTCATTATCACCATTTCTGATTTGGAAATTGACTCTGAAGCCAAAAAAAACCCTTTCTCAAAAGTGGTGATTCCGGGAGCTACAGTGGACGAAACGAACTTCTGTCTGGACCAAGTAAGTACAAACTCTCTTATCTTGCATTTTAAGTCTTTATTTTTGCATTAGGTTTCATTTTTTAGGGGGGCATCGACCTTTAAAAGGTCATCCCTAGTTCCACATGGGCTGTCTCAGGACAGGCCACATGTACATTCAGGCAGAGTAAACTCTGCACGTGTGTACACGCGACTATCACCATTACAGCATGTGTGGACCCCCTTATTGAATGAAAAAGGCTTAAAAATCAAGGGTTAACCCTCCTGAACCTTGGTGTTTTGCAGGATGTATGTCCACTGGAGAGAAGGAGAGCATGAAGAGGTTAGTGAGTTGGTTGGAGAAGACCCCAATGTTGTGGCTACTTTGATGCAATGTGGGTTACACAAGTTTTTCCTATGTCCTTTTATGCAGGCACAACCTAGGCTACTGAATGCCTTGGTTGACTACTGGCATACGGATGCAGAGGAATTCATGTTAGAGGGCCAGTCACTGGTGCCCACGACCAAGGACATTTACTTTTTGACTGGCCTCTCCAAGAGAGGGGAACCAGTCAACTTCCAGAATTTTCCTTCGAGGCCGCATAACATAGCGGAATTGATAGGTCTATACTATGCAGATGATACAGACCGCGCGAGCATGCAGGTGCCCATAAGAAAGATCACTGACTTATCGCTAAAGGCGATAGTATTTCTTATTGGGTGAATTACTGGTTCTGCGACTCTACATCAGGTGTCCCATGCACAGATGAACTGTGCAGTCTAGTGCTTAAATGCACAAGTTTTTGATTGGAGTACCACATTGCTTGTGTTAAGGTCCTAACCCGCACATGGGTATATTAATGTATTTGGATGTAATAAAGGTCAATATTAATAATACCTTTCAATAAAAGAGAATTAGGCGGATGTAAGAAGACCTAATAGAAGCTTCCGCTTCT
>SNQJ01S0045035.1:27362-57122 GCA_010110895.2 Picea sitchensis
GGAAATTAATTTATTAACTAAAGGGAGTTTAAAAGAAAATATATATATATATATATATATATTATGAATTTAATATATATATATATATAATAATAATAATAATATGAAAAGATGCTTAGGCGCAATCACCTTTTGAGTTTCAAACAAAAGAAATAAAAAGAAATAAATAAATAAATAAAAGGGGGGAAAAACTTAAAAGAAAGGGGATTTAGGGTTTTTGGGAAAAACCTAATGGGATTACGTCAAAGAAAAAAAGGATAAAAGAAAGAGATGGGGGAAAAGAAACGGGGCTGGTATGAGGTATTTTTATGCCGTCAAATTTCAACGGGACTGATTGCTTGTGGGAGTTGGGGAATTTCCCAACTGACTTGAGTGGTAGCTCAGCCTTGCAGGCGAGCTGGGAAGCTAGGTACTGTCTAGTTTGTGTGTGGCCCCTTTGCGGCTCGGGGGGCTAAGGGGGAAGGAGAGTACCCCTAGCGTTTGGCTGGGAGGTACTGGTGATTTCTTTGCGGTCGGCAAGTGGGAGCATCAAGGAGCAGCGCGGATGCCATCCGGAGCGGGCGAACAGGCCAAGGTATGTTTTTATTTTGATGAATGCTAGTTTGTGTTGTGTCTGAAAATTTAGATGGTTGTGCTTATATGTGGGATGAATGCTTTCAGTTTTGTGATAAAAGATTAGACAGAATGGTGGCAACGAACCACAAGAATCGACCCAACTTAGGCTGTGAAAATGAGCCGGGCAATTTATGGTTCTTCATCTTGGCTTAGTTTTAGGGTTCCTTTCCATATGTTGGGCATTTTTCTTTTTACTGGGCGTTTTCCCAGTGGGTTCTCCTTATACCTGTTGGGCATTTTTATACATCTAGTGGCTGTCTTTTTACCATGGGTATTTCTTCTCCTGTGATGGGCGTTTTTACATAGATAATGGCAGTTTTTCCTTTTCGGTGGGTTTCCTTTGTATTTGCTGGGCGTTGAACATAGTGGGAAACTCTTCCAGCAGGTTTTCTTTTTCATTTTGTGGGCGATCTCCTCTCTTGACCTGCGTGTTATTCCATTGCTGGGCATCTCCTTGTGGCCAACGTATTTTTCACTAGGTGTTTTCATATATGCAGTAGGGCGTATTACCTACTGGCTGGGCGTCCCCATTCACGGCCTGTGTATTGTTTTATGGCTGGGCATCTCATTTAGATTTATGTAGCTACCAGGTTAGAGTAATTTCTTCCAGAGTTTTAACTACTGCCGACTTAATGTAACTGCCGCGATTTATTGTTTACCGTATTTCAAATTCTTCCTCTAGCCGATTTTAATTTTTACCTTTCCTTCAGCCGCATGTCTTTGCCGTCCTTAATACCAGAACCAGCTCTGACTACAAGTCATTATCTCCACAGAATTTGTACACAACGAAGTATGTAATTTCGATTCAATAAGACATTATATAAATAAACTATATGAAATTTGTATATGAAGTATGTAATTTCCATATCAATAAAATTTTATATAATTAGACTCTAGGAAGCTCGAAAATTGGAATTTCCAGTTATATGAATTTTTATTTAAACTTTCAAGATACACCAACACTCCATCTTAAGTCAATCAAAAAAAATGTAGAGACTAGTTTGGATCTAATCAGAACCTGGACACTTGTCGGTGTTAAGGTTTGAAGGGATTCTTCCTTCCTATTTCTAAACTTCACAGTTTGGAGCTTGTTCGCCCTTGTTTCTCAACGTTCACATTTAGGTTTTGACTAGGTTCATTCTTGTTTCCGCCTCATGTTCCAATATGCCCATCGAATCACCCAACATGTGCACAAGAGATAAAGTGGTTCATTTCATAAATAAATTTTAGAGGAATGCCATAGTAAGTATAATTGTTTAAAAAAAAAAAACTACGAATCTTCAAAATGAGAATCTTATGGAGAAACAACAAACTACCTTTTTACTAGTGCTAATCCAGATAACACAGTCTTAGCGTCGGCCTCATCGCTCCTGATTTAATTAATTGGTAGAAGAATTAGCTCTGATTGTGTTGTGATAGTTGATTTAATCAGTTAAACCCAATAGCGTGAGGAGTGGGGACACATTGAAGTTGTCTTAGTTATAATATTATTATTACTGAACATATCTGCTCGTCCTTCCCTAAATCGGGACAATCATCATATTTTCATTGCATGCAAACGGTTAATATAGCTGTCTGGGTAGATGATTATTAAAGGAATAGTTTGTTTTTCCGTTCCCATAATCGTGATAATTAGATACCTAGCGAATGGGATAGTCTGCCACGCAATATAAGAGATACTAATGTAACCCTGACAGCTGGCTTGAAAGAATTTCAGAGTATTGTTTCCTTTAAAATTTTATCATAGTTGGGACGTGCACTAGTCGGTTACTGCCCTTGGAATTTCTAGTTTAGCTTCCTTTGTTAGTTGTTAAATTCTTTAGTTGAATTAAAATAACAATTTGAATTATAGTTAGTCCTGGAGTTAATGATTCCCTTAAGCCTGAAGGGATAAATATCAGCTATTAAATTCTATTTCCTTTAATGAATGTAAAGTAACCTGGGGGTATGAATTGTCTTATGATGGAATGTACGGAATTATAATGAAAAAAAAATTGGTATGTTTTGGTTTATATAAAGAAAGGATTTGTTCTTTCATTACTCATTGAGAAGGGCTGTATTCTTTCCTTTATTCCCTTAAAGAAAAGGTTTATTCCTTCTGTTGTTTATCTAAATAAGGCATGGTTGTATTTTAATGGCAAAAAAAAAAATGAAATGATATATTAAAATGCAATATTAGTAATGGTTCTGGAAAGTTTGGGGAAGGTGACTTGTGCTATCTGAAATGGCAAGGAATATGGCAATCGTGAAAAGGCAATGATAACATGGTTTCATGTATGTGATGCGGTCATTTATATTATGATGTCGTTATTTTTATGTATGATGTTATTTATATCAAGATGTTATTTATATGATGATGTCATTTATTAGATGTTAACCTTTATGTATGATGTTGTCCTGATGAGGTTAAAGGTTTTACTGCTTTATTTATTCATTTAAAGAAAATAGTACACCTTTATTTAGTTATTGAGAAGGGTTGATTTTTTAATTAATTATTAAAAAGATGTATTCTTATTTTTAAAAAAGGCAATGATAACATGGTTCATGTATGTGATGCGGTCTTTTATATTATGATGCCGTTATTTTTATGTATGATGTTATTTATATGAGGATGTTATTTATATGATGATGTCATTTATATGATGTTAACCTTTATGTATGACATTGTCCTGATGAGGTTAAAGGTTTTACTCCTTTATTTATTCATTTAAAGAAAAGAGTACACCTTTATTTAGTTATTGAGAAGGGTTGATTCCTTAATTAATTATTAAAAAGATGTATTCTTATTTTTAAAAAGGGATGGGTTACTTGATCTATTTATTTAAGGAAAGGATGTACTCTTTTAGCTATTCATGTAAGAATGGATTTATTCCTTCACTAATTCATTTAAAGGAGAGATTTATTCTTGTACTTATCTAAAGAAGGGATATATTCTTTTTATGCATTTATTAAGGAAGGGTTTTGGTAAGTTATTATGACTGGGTATCTGGTTTCCTCAAGTTGTTAAAGCCCTTAATGTTGATCGATTCTTAATGTTAATTTAAGGTGTACATGTCGACTTATTGAATTTAAAATGCTTCAATACTAACCTAAGGTTGTAATCGACAATTTGGTTTATGACCCGCCTTCAGGAGGTAAAAACTACAATAAACCTAGACAGGTTCAGTGAAAGGTATTTAGCATCCTTTTAGATCTTAGATATTGACCTTTAGCCAGGAATACTGGTCGGGTAGTTGACGAGGTTGTAATTAGCTTACATTTTCCTATGGGGATTGTTGTTCTTTAACCCTTATTGTACTTGGTTGTAATCAATCCCTTGTTGTTATGCTTGTGTCGGGAGGGATGTAGACACCTTCAGGAGCCTCAGTACATAGGTCTGTGTGTTCTCTTGCGTCCAGAATCCAGTGTCGTATCAAGAGTCTCGGGCCCTTTAAAGGCAGGGTTTCCACTCTTGCAACACACCTAAGGGGATTACTAGTTTCTGCCTGAGCAGTCGTCCAGGAGCCTATCTGACCTTCTCTCTGTCCGGAGCAGAGAACTAAGATTAAATGCCCTTCTTTCCTGTGTAGAAATGATAAGACCTACTACTACGGATTCTTCCTTCTGTGTTCGTACGGTACCTAACCCAGTATGTCATTTATTGTTGAAGATAGTGTGGGGCGCCTCTGTCTTGAGTCGTAATTGATGGCAGCTACTTGTGGTGTGCCTTGTGTCTTCTGGTTGTGATCGTCGTGGTTGCGTCTTGTTAGTCGTCGGGTGGAAACGTAGAGTCCAGTGTGTCTGTTTTCCCTCCTACACACATGCACACACTTTTAAAACAAAAAAGAAGTTTACACCTGTTATTAGAGTCGTTGTCGTAACTAGGAGGGTCGTTACAATTGTATACAATAATAAGATAATACACATTTTCATTCATCTGTTTAATCTTTGAAGTAAAGTATATTTATAATATACTAATGTACACCTTTATCCATAATGACATTGTATAAAACAAGTGATTTGTGGCAGTGTAGTCCTTGTCAAGTATCTTATAAGGTAAATTTTGGAAAATGGGGAGAGTGGAGTAATGTTGTTAAGAAAACTTGTATGGTGAGTTGTGAGTAAGCAAAGTAGTGCCAATGTCTTTCGAACATGTGTGTTGAGTTGTTACCAGTAAAAGCATAATCCATGTGAATTGTAGACAGTGGAAGTTTTGGGTGCAATATATATAATAGAGACAACCCATCGATCGACTGCTATAAAGTTGTCTAACTATGGAATTGTAGATCACCGAAGTTTTGGGTGCAAGATGTATATCATGTAAAAGGGGGAAGGAAAGTTCGGTTATGGAAACCTGACAACTAGGTATGAAAAACAACGACAATGGGTCAGACTCTCGTATATTTATTATTAATGCCAATGAGTGAACCTATATGCTGAGTTGTCGATAGTAAAAGCATAATGAATGTGCATTGGAAAGGGCGGAAATGTAGCGGGGATTGAAGAGAGTGATAAATGGTTTCAAAGTTTTGTGAACCAAGTTCGAATTGTAAATGACGGAATTGTTTGGTGAAAAATGTATATCATGAAAGTGTTGTGTTCAACATGTATATCATGAAACATGGGGCATAAGAATTCGATAGCGCTAATTCACAACGAATTGTAGAGTACATAAGTGTTTGGTGAAAAATGTATATCAAGTGTTGTGTGCAACATGTATATCACAGAACAAGAGGCATAAGAATTCGATAGTGCTAAGTCACGATGAATTGTAGAGCATGGAAGTTTTGGATGCAAAATGTATATGGCGCACTTGTATATGGCACACTTGTATGGGCATAAAAAATTGATAGTGCTAAGGTGTGACCCCACAGAGAGATAATTGGCTAAGTGTTGAAAGGAACTGTGGTCGGTCGGGCTCATGATGTGACGATATAGGACCAATTGACGTGTTCAAAAAAAATTTAGGTACAAGTTTAAATATATTTATTTCAATTGTATTTATATTAATGTATCTTAATAGATAATTTGTGGTCCAAATGTAAACCATGTTCCAATATTTGGACGAATTGTAGACCACAAAAGTTTTGGGTGCAAGATGTATATGGAGGGGCTATAGATGACAAAATTTTTGGGTGCAAGATCTATAATAGTGCCAACCAAGGGGTCGGTCAGGCTCCCGTAAATTGTTGTTGAATATGTTTTTTTCTTGTTAATGCCAATAAGAGAACCTGTACACTAAGTTGTCACCAGTAAAAGAAGAATAAATTTGAATTGAGGATGGAATGAATACCCTTTTCGTGTTACACATTTTGCACTGAAATTTTCTGATATATACAATTTGACAGGAGGGGCCTTACCTCTCCTTGGGAACCCTTGTCATCCTATTTTGAAACCCGGCCGACTGTTTTCTACAGTTGACCATTTCTTGACATGTATTTTACAGATCGTCAAGTTCGCGGGTTCAAGAAATTTCCAATTTCTAGTTCTTGTTTTTTGTTCCCGCTACCTCTAGGATTCTTTCCAAGTATATGAAATATGTATAAAACTTCTCAAAAAACATACAGAAAATATCTTTCTAGGAAATGAAATATCTATTGCAGATTTGAATATATTGGACCTTATTTTCCCTCTTCTATACTCAACCAAATTCCCATTTTGTTTTCCCCTCTACTCTCTCTTTCTCATTACTTAGCCTTTTTTCCAAAAAATGTCCCAATGCGCGCATTGGCGGATGCACTAATTCACATTTTCTCTCATGATTTTATATCATGACTCCGACCGACCGCTAGCCATTCGATGCCTAACCACTTTTCAAATTATGGATTCCCAGGTAGGCGAGCTCTATAACCAGGGTCAAATTGTAAATGACACAAGTGTTTGGTGCAAAATGTATATCACAAAAGTGTTGTGTGCAACATGTATATCATGGAATAGGTGGCATAAGAAATCGATAGTGCTAAGTCGCGACAAATTGTAGAGTATGAAAGTTTTGGGTGCAAGATGTATATCGCTCACTTGTAGATGACGAAAGTTTTGGGTGCAAGATTTATAATAGCACCAACATGGGGCTATCGTAAATCATTGTTGGTTTCGACCCTGTGGAGAGATAATTGGTTAAGTGTTGAAAGGAACTGCGGTCTGTCGGGCTCATGATGTGACGATATAGGAGAAATCTAGGTGTTCGAAAAAAAGTCAGGTTCAAGTTTAAATATATTTTTCTAAATTGTATTTATGTTAATGTATCTTAATAGATTATTTGTGGTCGAAATGAAAACCATGTTCCAATATGTGGATGAATTGTAGACCACAAAAGTTTTGGGTGCAAGATGTATATGGAGGAACTCTAGATGACACAAGTTGTGGGTGCAATATCTATAATAGCGCCAACTCGGGGGTCTCTTCTATACTCGACGAAATTCTGATTTGTTTTTCCCCTCTACTCTCTCTTTCTCATTACTTAGTCTTTTTTTCTAAAAATGTCCCAATGCATGCATTGGAGGACACACCGGTTCACATTTAAGCTCATGATTTTATATCAGACTCTGATTGACCGTTAGACATTCGATGCCTAGCCACTTTTCAGATCACGGATTCTCGGGTAGGCCTGCTCTATAACCGGGGTCAAATTGTAAATGATGCAAGTGTTTGGTGCAAACTGTATATCATGGAAGTGTTGTGTACAACATGTATATCACATAACATGGGGCATAATAAATCAATAGCGTTAAGTCGTGATGAATTGTAGAGTACAGAAGTTTTGGGTGCAAGATTTATAATAGCGCCAAACCGGGGGTCGGTCGTACTCCCGTAAATCGTTGTTGAATACATATATCATGGAACATGGGGTATAAAAATTTAAAAAGTTAGGTTCAAGTTTAAATATATTTATTTACATTGTATTTATATTAATGTATCTTAATAGATTATTTGTGGTCGAAATACAAACCATGTTCCAATATATGGACGAATTATAAACCACAAAAGTTTTGGGTGCAAGATGTATATGGTGGAACTGTAGATGACACAAGTTTTGGGTGCAAGATCTATAATAGCACCAACCGAGGGTCGGTTGGGCTCCCGTAAATCGTTGTTGAATACATTTTTTTCTTGTTAATGACAATAAGTGAACATGTGCACTGAGTTGTCACAAGTAAAAGAAAAATGAATTTGAAATGAAGATGGCATGAATACCCTCTTTGTGTTACACATTTTGCACTTAAATGTTATGATATATACAATTTGATAGGCGGGGACTTACGTCTCCTCGGGAACCATTGTCACACTATTTTGAAGTCTTTATGACTGATTTCTGTAGTTGAAACGTAGAGAAAAGATCTTTCTAGGAAATGGAATATCTATTGGAGATTTGAATATATTGGACCTTCTTTTCCCTCTTCTATACTCAACCCAATTCCCGTTTGTTTTTCCATTCTAGTCTCTCTTTCTAATTACTTAGCTATTTTTTTGAAAATGTCCTAATGCACGTGTTGGCGTATGAACTGGTTCACATTTTCACTTGTTCTTTTATATCATGACTCTGATCGACCCCTAGCCATTTGATGCCTAGACACTTTTTAGATCATGGATTACAGAGGTAGGAATGCTCTATAACTGGGGTCGAATTGTAATGAAGCAAGTGTTTGGTACAAAATTTATAGCATGGAAGTGTTGTGTGCAACATGTATATCACAGAATAGGGGGCATAAGAAATTGATAGCACTAAGTCGCGACGAATTGTAGAGTACAAAAGTTTTGGGTGCAATATGTATATCATGCACTTGTAGATGACAAAAGTTTTGGGTGTAATATTTATAATAGCGCCAACCCAGGGGTTGTTCAGACTCCTATAAATCGTTGTTGAATACATATATCATGGTTAAAGTCATGTTAAAGTTTAAATATATTTATTTAAATTATATTTATATTAATGTATCTTAATAGATTATTTGTGGTCCAAATGCAAACCATGTTCCAATATGTGGACGGATTGTAGACCACTGAAGTTTTGGGTGCAAGATGTATACGAAGGAACTGTAGATGACAGAACTTTTGGGTGCAAGATTTATAATAGCGCCAACCCAGGGGTCGATCGGGCTCCCGTAAATCACTGTTGAATATCTTATTTGATTGTCAATGCCAATAAGCAAAGATGTGCACTTAGTGTCACTAGTGAAAGAATAATGAATTTGAATTGAGGATGGCAGGAATACCCCCTTCGTGTTACACATTTTGAATTGAAATGTTACGATATATAAAATTTGATTGTCGGGGCCTTACGTCTCCTCGGGAACCCTTTCCACCCTATTTTGAAGGCCATTTGACCAGTTTCCATGGGTATTTTTGTGCCCTCCACCTTCGCATTCTTTCCAAGTATATGTAATAAGTATATAACTTTTCGAGAAACATGCAAAAATGATCTTGTGAGAAAATGGGATATATATCATAGATGTGAAAATATTAGCCCTTCTTTTCCGTTTTCTATACTTTATCTTTTATCACGAAATTGTTGGGTGCAAAATGTATATGAAGGAAGTGTTTGGTGCAAGATGTATATGAAGGAAGTGTTGGGTGCAAGATGTATATAACATAACACGTGCGATAAGAATGCGATGGCACTAGGTTGGGATGACGCAGTGAGATATTTTTCCAAGTGTTGAAAGGGATGGTCATCGGTCGAGCTCCTAATGTGAAGATATATATGGAAATGAGGATTTGACAGTCCTATAACCAATCAACCAATCAACCTGCAGAAAATCCAAGAGCCTGAGAAAGTCAGGTTCAAGTTTAAAGGGATTTTGTGTATGTTGATTTAAAATGTATCCATATTAATGTATATTAATAGATTATTTGTGGTCCAAATGTAAACCATGTTCAAATTTGAATGGTGGTTTGGGCATGAAATGTTTTGCTCAAACGTACAAGGAATAGAGAAAAAAATATATGACTTTACATTTTGTATATTAAAGAATATTTTGAAATATAGGAATCTAGAATATATGCACAATATAGAACAGGAACATGTACAGGGAAATGAGTTAATTTTACAAAGAAATACAAATTTAAAATAATAACACCAAGCATTGAATATCAGCATAGAACAACCCCAAATATTTATATTCAAATAAACTGGGTCACAAAATACATTTGAGAATATTTACCAAAAAATGTTGTCTTCGAATTTGTAAAAAAAACTATAGTTCAGTACATATTCTGTGAAATCGAAACACATTTTCCAGAATGACTCTAATTGGGACTATCGCAGACTACAAAGAAAATATGTACAAGAATTAACTTTGTAGAAAGAAGAAAGTCGACGATGGAAAACAACAAAACCTGGCAAAAAGAAAGAGAAAATTGTCATATTTAGGTTAAAGCTTTGGTAGAATAAGTGGATGAAGACATAAGAATGTAATCAATATCAACTTACTATGATGATGTCCCATGCCTTGTCATTTTATCACTGATTTCCTTTTATGGCTTTCCTTGGCTTTGACCTTCATTGGTAATCTGGTCGACAACCTTTTAAAACTATTCTTCGATGTAGCTCCTCATGGGTGTCACGTTCATTTCATGCCAGATTTTTATATTGAAGAATTCACTTTCCAAGTCCCTTAGATCAATAGAAACATTGTGCAATGATTATTGAATATCTTGGTTTGTAATTTCATAACCGACTAGCCAAGTTTTCACATCATCTTCACCATATTCAAGAATTCCATAGAAATTTTCAAATGACAGTCTTTTGTAGATATGAATTTGATCATCAAATGCTTGTTTGGTTAAAAACAATGAGTTGAATATCAATTACGGGTCCTCGACTTCATTGCTGTTGGAAGCTATATCTATCTTAGTTAGCTTCTTGAATAGTTTGTCTCTTTTAGATATGGTCTGGCTACATTCTTGAATGATACCATCCAGTTTCTTTACGTTTTCTTTCCAGCACGTGTTTAGCTAGTCTATTCGATCCAGGGAAGGGAGTTCCTCCTGTCTTCTTTTGAATTTCATCATATCGATAACTTTAACACCAAATGGTAAAACTACATCGAGATAAAAACCTTGCTCGTTCTTTATATCTTCTTGCAGATACTCATGAAAAACATGTGCTCTTGTTCCAAAAGAGACCATATTCTTTGACATCCCCCAAGATTTTGTTATTAATTCCATTATTTTTTTTATATTATTTTCCACATAGCCTCAGGCCGATGTGAGAAGGATTTTTTATCCTTTTAACTTTGACATAGGTGTGGTGTACCCGACCATTTCCAAAGGAGTAACAAATAGTGGAAGAGGCATTAGAGTTGCCTCCAATTCTTTGATTTGATTCTTTAACATGAAGTTTTATGTTTCAAGTCCACTAATAGAGTTTTCTAGAGCATCTCAAGTTGCTCGATGCATATTGAATATATGGGAAGGGTGCATGTTGTGTAGGTTGATCTCTGAACGAGATTTGCCTTTCTTATTCTTTACATCTTCATTTCCAATAATCAATTTTTTTGATTTGCTGTAAAAAACAACTCTCTGAAATGAAAAAGACTCTTCTTCATCCATTGTATCTATGCCAATTATTTCCATCCCATGATTGTGTGGAGAATTTCTCTCTAGGTGGTTGTCATCAGGGAACATTTTGTCAATGTCAATTTCTAGTTCCATATCTTCGAGGGAGAGATAGTACATATCAATTTCTACCCTCGGTCCCTCCTGTTCTTGGAATATGAACTTTCAATTCTTTTGGAGGGAGGTTTATTATCTCCTCCTCTACCTGAAGAACTCTGTGTGACTTTTTTACTTGGGTAAGCCGTTGGAGTATTTCTATGAGATGTTGTGGTCTTGGCTGTGGAAGTTGGGGATTGAGCACTTCTTTCACCCGGGTCTTTTTAGTTCTGCTTGTGCGAATCATTTTCTATGGTATGGAGTTCATTTAGGATAGTGTCAGTGAAAGAACTATTGAATTGGTTCCTAACCATGAAATTTCGGACTTTCCAAGGAAGAGAAATGAATTGTCCTTTCCTTTTTTCATGGAAAAAATTCAACTAGTAGATGTACTCCCTTGTTATTCCAAAAAAAAATATTCTACCAGATATGTGACATGGAAGGAAGCAAGGATTTTTCTTAGACCCAAAAATTCTTATAACATTATAGTTCTCCATCTCTTCTAGTGTTCCCTTCCTATTCAGGAAGATTGTCAACTCACCAGAAAACCGGAGAAAATACTTTCCAAATATCAATTCTTTAAAAACTAAAACAAAATAATTAAAGACCTGATAAAATTGTTGGAAACCGTCGTGTCTGCATGATTTCTGGAACGAGAATGTTACTGGGTCAAAATCAAAGTCCAACTTCCTACACATAAATAGTCCAGGAAATGGACAACAATTCGGCATGACAAAAGTTATATAAGATGGCATAAATAATTACTTCTGCCTCCTGTATTGCAATAACTGGAAAGAGATTTGAATGGAAATCAACTTGCGGCAATGGAAGATGGTTTGTTCCTTGACCGTAAAATATAAAATGTGCATAATCATCCAAGAGATGATGGTTGCACTTTCTTGTCTCGTTGTCCTCGTGAAAAGCCATGCAATTTGCCAAAAACGTTTTTTACATGCACTAACCTGTAATATGGCCATGTCCCAGGGAGCAGTCACTAGATCCTATAATAACTTCGACAAGAGGTCCAATTTATTACCATGCTTATTTAAGAACTATTTTCAATTCTCTCCCTTGAAGGTAAGTGTTGGGTCGGGAAGTGTTAACATATTTCGAAATACTTGACACGATAGGGATATTTTGAAATGGTCTCCCATATCGATAATCCGATGGTTCGGAATATAGTTCTCAGCGCAGCACGTGACCAAGTCCTTAAAATAAAAAAAATCGGGGATACAATCTTCCATTGCAATTTCAGATGTCAAGATAACTTTCATTTGGGTAGAAGTGGATGAGTGGTAGTCATAATCTATGGACCACTGAAAATGATGGGCCTTGTGCCTGAAAATATTCAGGGTATCTCCACATAAATGTTTTTGAGTTGCAGCCATAAGGTGATGAAAACCATCCTTTGCTCCTCATTTTAATTTAAAATGCACGTTGCACCATAATAATATAATCTCCGGTAAATCTTGGTTCAATGTGTTTTAATGGGGAATGTCCTCGACCTTTTTGCCTTTGAATGCCAATATTTTCAAAGATAATAAAAGAATCATCGATTTGCATTGGGAAAGCGTGAGAAGATGGCAGGGAAATCGAGAAACTATTGAAAAGTAGGGAAAACGTTGACTACTATGTAATATACCCAGATCTTGACAAAAGCAGGTTCAAGTCAGAAGATAATTTGTTTATATTTACTTAAAAAAAAAAATATTATTTTATTTTATTACTTTTCTATGTGGCCCAAATGCAAACTATGTTCAAATTGGAAGGGTGGAGCAACATTTTCATATGCAAGCACACTCTCAAATATGTGAACTTGTAAGGTTAAAAAATGATATGCACAATACTAAAGAGCGACATCATGTGAACACCTTTGTAGATGACAGTGGGACAACACAATATTGCATTCTTTCTATGATGGCACCTTAAAAAAACAAAAAAGAACATCATTTTTTTGCGAATTCAATATTGACAGAAAGAAACTAATCAAATTCCATAATATTCTCCCATAAATGAATTTTAATGGCAGATTACCTCGAGATTTCCGTTTATTAATGCCAATCTTTTTGAACATCTATGGTGAGTTGTCACCAATAAAATCATAATTAATGTGTATTGGGAAGGGGTGAACGTGGCGGGCATGGAGGAGAATTAAAGATTCTTTGATACTTTTTTGAACCTGGAAGTCCATGGTGGAATTGTAGATCACCCAAGTTTTGGATGCAAGATGTATACTCAGTACATGGGGAATGAGAATTCAATAACACGTTATCAACAGATGCTGGGAAAAATAAGTCGCAAGCTTCGAGTCTGGGGTCATATTGTAGATCACCGAAGTTTCAGGCACAATATGTATAGCACGAACACGGGGCATGAGAGTTCGATGGTGCCTACAAAGGAACCCACAGCCATAAAATTTGACAACTATGAAAATGAACAGTGGTCAGTCGGACTCGTGATGTAAATATATAGATGGACATGGAATATTTTTCTCCGCCATCCTGGGAACCCATGAGCATAGACATGGGACTAAGTATAGAACCAGAAATGGAAAATAGAGGAGAAGAAAAAAATGGAGAATGGATAATTATAGAAGAGGAAAAAGAAAGGGAGGTAAGAACTGTCTGCCTCACAGTACAGAGAATATAATCGACATGAAATAAAGTTGCTACATAGGAACACATGAAAAAAATATGGAGTACAAATTTATTTATTTCAAGATAGAAGCACAAAAAATATAATTGACACGAAGACAAGTCAATGTACAGGAAGATATGGAGTATCCAGGGAGGGAAAAAAAACAGAGTTGTAAACCAGTTCAACAATTACAGACAGGGTAAAAGAAAAACTATTGGATATGGAACACGGGTAGAAAATACGCACCTTTGCATGGATTCTTCTACATTTCTGGTTGAGAGTTCTTTGCCTTCTCCAATTTTCTTATTTCTTTCTCTGAAAAAAGTACAAAAACAAAATGGACATGAACAAAAGTTGACATGTAAAGAAAAAAACGAGGAATATGTATATAGAGTAAATAAAATAGAAATATAGTATAAAATAGATGTGACACAGTGTGTGGGTTGGTGGAATCAAGGGTTCACATTTACATTCATGCCTATGTATGATGAGTCTGACCGACCACAACATGAGATTTAGTAATTTATATAATATTATAAAATTTTACCAAGATTTATAGTAATTTATACAATGCTATAATTTATCACGAGTCCGACCGACTGCTTCCTCATTCCATGTCTGTGTACAAATAGAATAAATTACATTACTGAATAATTTTTTAAAATATTTTTTTGTCTCCACTTGTCGAAAACATGAAATAACTAATTTCTTAAAACTATATTGGAGAACTTGCACAACATATGCAGATCATAATTTTTTGTAACCATACCTCTTAGTCTCATGCATACACGTTGTATTTGCTGCAACACATTGCACCTCAGATTTTTCAGACCTGGCACACAAGGCTCCAACCATGTGCCCAATTATTGTGTTATTGTTTCAATGTAGCAATACAAAGATTACAATCAACATGAATACAAGCTGCTACGTTGGAACACATGAAAAAAAAGATGGACTAAAAATTATTTAATTCAAGATAGCACCATAGAAAATAGAGTTGACATGAAGACAAGTTAATGTACAAGAACATATGGAGTATCCAAGGAGAAAAACAACAGAGCTGCAAACCAGTGCAACAAATATAAATAGAGTAAATGAAAAACTAATTGATATGGAACACAGGTAGAAATATGCACCTTTTCATGGACTCTTCTACATTTTTGGTTAGGAGTTCTTTGTGGTGTCTAGTTTTCCTATTTGTTTCTATGAAAAAAAGCACAAAACAAAACGAACATGAACATAAGTTGACATGTAAAGAAAAAAACAAGTACTATGTAGATAGACTAAATAAAATAGAATAAAAGGAATAGAGTAACAGATGGTGTTAGAATAATGTACCTTTTTTTTTTTTTTTGTCCATCCAAGTTTGTGTGTGTGTGTATATATATATATATATATATATATATTTTGTAAAAAACTTTTGTGACCAAAATCAATTACAAACCAAGGAAAACTAAGAAGTGGGATATCTTGATTTTTTGCAACAAGATAGAAAGATATGCTTTAAAGCATAGAAATATGATTATGCAATATGCTTGATGTATATTTCATAATTCAAGTGCAATACCAATTGTATGGTGACCAGACAAGTATGTGTACAAACCAGGGAAAACTAAGAAGTTGGATAATTTGGTTTTCTACAACAAGCTAGACATATATGCTTTAAAACATAGAAACATGACTTTGCAATATGTTTGATGTATATCTCATAATTCAAGTGCAATGCCAATTGTATCATGATCAAACTAGTATGTGTCAAAGATAAAGATGCTATATTGAGAAATGGTCACATTTGACCATACATGGTCAATAAACACATTTTGTACCTGGCTTGTGTTGTTCAAAAGAAGGCAGAGACTGTATTTGTACATGTAGTTTTCCAATTCTTTTGTTCTGGCATTATTTTGTAGCATGTCAATATTGAAGTCTCCTACAATTGCAATGGTTTCGTTCAGATGAAAATGGTCTTATGAATTGGAAAGAACATTTAGTATGTTGGAGAAATTTTCATGTGGAGCAGCATACAGATTCAATATTGCAATTTATGTTCCATGGAAAGATATTTTTGCAAACATCATCTCAACTTTCTTTTCTTCAAAATGTTTATGCTCCAAAATTGTTACATGTTTTTTCACCAATATCATCACCTGATGTGTAATGTAACTTGATATGCAATTGTGATTTGGAAATTGTTTGTTTTTCATGCATAATGCCATGTATGTTTCCCGCAAGAACATAATATCGGATTGCATTGTATTATAGGCATTGAGTATATCATCCATGTGTGCATGTAAGCTGTGTGTGCTAAGCGAGAGAATTTATACATATGATTTTGTTTGCATGAATTGGTGATCATACTGCAGATGCCATTTTGCGGTAGTCCTGAGGCGTTTCATTTCAATATCAACTTTTCGTTTGACTTTGAAATTATCTTTTGTAAGAAGAATTAGTAAATAAAAGGAGTCTATGCTTCTGACATGGGATAGGGCTGTGTATACAAGTCCATGTATTCGAATTCCAACATACTAAAATGAAACACTATCAAGTGTTAGTCCTTGCGATCTGTGGATTGTACGTGCACATGGAAGTTTAATTGGAAACTATTTTTGAATATTCAATTGAACTGTCTTTGTTGATGTCGATATTGGCTTTGATATTCCCAAGATAGGTGGCCAATCGCTTGCAGTGTTTGAATTATATTGATAAGCCAACTTGTTTTCTTGTCACTTGCCTATATGTGGTTCATGGAACTTAATTTAGAGGACATCAAGATTTTTTTTTTGGTATATCCTTTGAGTATTCCATCTGCACCATTGACCAATCCATCCCGTGAACCATAGTTGCAGGCATATATTTCAACCAAAATTTCCAATGTCAGGTCAAGCTGCAAAGATAAAGTGGTTGTACGTTCATGATGTGGCACATTTCCATAGTTGTCTTCTTCTAGGTCAATTGAATTGATGTTGATATGATTGCCAAGCATGAGCGATATCATGTACCTATTATGCATTGCAAAATCCTTATTTTTGTAGAACAGGTAAGGGAATGTTGGGTCTATTGGTGCAGGCCACAAGCATCTTGAATTGATGTATGTTAATTGATTATGTGTTTGGCTATTTGTCCACATTCTATTCAGAATTGCAATAAATGTTTCGTCTGTCTGGCCCATTGTAGTATGCAATTCAAAGAATTTAATATTGTCCCTCCAAAAGTCATGCATCACTGTTTGCATGTTAACCATAGGTTGTTCAAATATCAAAGAATCTTGGATGGGTTGTGCCTGGTAGAGATCCCCACAGAATATCATGTCAATGTTTCCAAAGTATTTCGTGTGCACATGTTTTATTCTTCTTAGTCGGTTTTCAATGGAATACAAGAAGCGACTTCCAATCAAATATGCCTCATCTATAAAAACAAGTTGCATTTCATCATAAATCTTACACAATGTATCTAGCATTTCCTTGCTAAGTGGAAGAAATTGTGACTTGTTAAAGGCATAAAAAATGGAGAGTGGACTGTTGTTCCACTTTCATTATATGCAACTTTACCTATGTATGCAACTATTAGGCCCTTAGGTTTCATAGGATAAGAGGAATTGTTTGAATCATAGATTCGTATAAGCATTTGGAACAATGCTTTTGCTGTGAATGTCTTTCTTGTTCCTGCTCCTCTTGTAAGGAACAAGTGCATGAGAGTGTGCATGCTCAAGTGTTTTTTAAGCGCAATGTCCTTTAGAATTGTTTGTTGTTCTCGATTCAATAGACGTTTGATTTTGTGGTATTCATTCTTTTCAATAAGGAAAGGATGTTTTGTGACTTGAACACCAAGATTGATACGTTTTTCAATGCCACCTGCTTGAGGATGAGGAAAATCTGCTTGCAAGTCATAAGACTCATAGGGCATTCTGGTTGTTTTTCAGTTTGTGAATGTCTCATCAAGATTCTCAGGGTTTTCTAGTTCATTGAATGCGCTTTATAGATCACCCCATGTTAGATTAACATTGTAAGTAAATCTAGCTTCATTGATTTTCACTATAGTCTCACAGGCAACATACACAGCTTCCCATGTAGGGAAGGTATGTTTTAATGTGTCTTCGTTTTCATCGAATGAAACATATAACAAAAGTTTTTCTCTACAATATTTTTCATAGTCATAATGTTTATTGTATTTGACAAACCATATCACAGAGGGTTTTTTTATTTTTTATATGGGCATACCATTTGTTTTGTAATGTGATACAAATCCTGCTAAGCATATATGCTTAATAGGAGATGGACGCTTGAGGTAATAATCAATAATAGAGAGACATAGCACCTCTTCTGAATTGTTAGACTCCTTTTCTATCAAACATGGTGCTTTAAGAAAAAATGTGCATTTCTCAAGTGGAGATGTGTTTATGAAGACACATTTTCTTGAACTAGAATTGAGGCGGAGAGAAAGTGCAATGTGGACTGCTTTTTGAGTAGAAATTTGTTGAAGATTAAGTAATGTATTGCCAAGAATACCTATCATTTGTATGGCATCAATGTGACTTCTTTCATGTTCTTTGTGTATTCTTATGAATGCAATTGTCATAGATTTTTCAACCTTTGTCATATTCGAGGTACAATATGATGATGTAGCATATGCATTGAGGATGTACTGCACATCTGTATTTTCATTCCACATAACTGGCATGTTCTTGGAGAAATTGTTGTTCCAGATATGGGAAAGTTTTTGTTGAAGGAAAACTTTTGGTTTTTTAAGCGTACATTGTATGGCTTGGATGTACTCATCTTCTGATAGATATAGATCTGTCAAGAAGTCATCGAAGCTCATCAACTCGTCAAACTCTTGTTTTCCTAGAAATGAGAACAAGGATTTAGATTTCTCAATGACAACATTGTCCTCTAAACTAAGTGGCTCTCTAATTCTTGTTTCTCTAATTTGCGGCACGGCGAAGTTGTATCTGCAATGCAAGTTTTTTTTGTTTTCTACAACTTTTTGAATGATAATGTCTATGAACTTTGGCAAGTTCTGGATCCAAATGATCCATGTTGCATGTTATGTATTTATCCACAAACTTCTTGATCTATGAATTGTTGTCAGCTCCATAGACTGGTGCACCCTCTATCCACAATAGTGCATGGTCATGTTCATTCCACCTATTCTGGAATTCAGTCACAAAAAAATAATTTGATATTTTTCCGAAAAATGTTTCATCATGGCATATCAATTGTCTCAAAGCATTTATTCTATGTCTATAGTAGCGAGTACATGTTATTGGGTCTTTTATTATGAGGTAGTCAATGCCATTATTTTCCAGTGTATCGGTTTGTTTTCTATGTTTTCTATTCCTATGCAAGTCATATACCATAGCCACCAATGGATCCCAAAAATTCTTTGCACTGGTAAATGTGATGAAAAATGTTGGCGGGCCCAATTGTCAGATCATTGCAAAAATAGTTTTCTTGTTTTGCTGCAAATAGTCAGGAGAGATGTGAATTTTTTTGAAATCTATGTATCCAATATCAGATTTCAGGATTTTTTCTAGGTTTACTTTGTACTTGATATCCTTGGACAACAACTTTTTTCCTTTTAACTGGCCTTTTCTTATTCACACCCACATTCAAGACAACACTTGATCTATTATTATGCGCATTTTTTTGAAAAACAAATTTGTTATGTGGTAGGAGAAGTCATTGCTTGAATGTAGTAGCTCCCATCGAACTAATTTATGGTAATTGAATCATTTTGCAATGTCAGTGGGATGTGGATATCCATAGAAGAGTGTTGGGAAGTTCATTTCCTCATCGAATTTGTCCTTGAATATTCCAAGTGTACGTTTCCCCTCAGCAGGTGCAATTTCGACAATCTTGTCTTGCAAGTCACGAATGCACTGTGAATCAGTGAATCCATGCACCAATGTCTCAACAGGTGTTTCATTCTCCGATTCATCACTTGTATCAAATTCACTAGAAATTTCGAGAGTCTGTGTAGAGCTGGCATCCTCTTCTCCAAGAACATTGTTCCAGATCTCATTTATACAAATGTTCAATGCTTTGTACAGGGCCCTGGAAAATAATTATTTCAATGCTTTCATAACAACATGCATGCACACTTTGCCTATATGATATGCATTTTTGTATTGCAAGCATCTTTTTAGAGCCACAACAATGGTCACTGTATCACTAATGAATTGTGGCAAGGATTTTTTCACAACATCTAGTTGAACAGGCACATTAATAATTGATCATGCTAAGCCCATCTAGGGTCATTTATAGCCCCGAGATCTGATTTGTGCAAATGCAATTCGCAGAGACACAAGTCTCTCTTCAAGTTCTATAAGTGAACTTACATGTGGTATTGGTGTATTACATCTTATTTGGTCAGGGGTTGCAAACTGTGACAGTTTTCTATTTTCAAGTGACCATTTGCATGGAAGACAAATTTTGTCACTAGAAAATGTTTTATCATGTAGTGTCAAGCGAAGGTATTATGCTTCCAAATCAGGCATGAAAGACTTAGTGTGTTTTGCGAAATTCAATTGATCACAAGTTGCGCATGCAATGGAAGGTGTGTCTTTGATTTGTTTCAGGTAGGTCTGTCTTGCATCTTTATTCCGTAGGGAAGCATGGGTAGAAAGTTTTGGTTGGTTTTCATTGGTGGTTATGCACAGTGTTGCTTCTAGCCCATAGAATGTAATTTTTTCCTCTTGGACAGTTGCATGACCATTGTGGGATATGTGACCGTACCTGTTTCTGGTGTGTTGTGCATGAACAATGTTTTTTAGATTGTGATATGTCATTTTCAATCTAGAAGGAAGTGTAGTAATGTATTTTTTCTCTTGCGTATGACCTTTTTCAAGTTGTGATAACTTAGTCTACGTTTCTTGTTCAAGGCTAATATGACCTCATGGAAACTGGGATGAATTTCAATTTGATTAAATAGCATGCAATGCTTATGCAGATTCAATGTGGTTTGACTAGCATTGACACTGAACCTTGAACCGACAGTATTTCCTATAATACCAATGTATTTTTTTCTCTCATGTATGACCTTTTTCAAGTTGTGATAACTTAGTCCATGTTTTTTGTTTAATCCATCTATGGCCTCATCACAACTAGGATGAATTCCACGCATGACCATTTTCAAGTTGTGATAACTTAGTCTACGTTTTTTTCTTAAGCCCGGTATGGCCTCATCGCAACTGGGAGGAGTTTCATTCTCATTAAAAAACATGCCACGTGTATGCAGATTCGATGCGGTTTGGGCGGCATGGAAAGTGGACCCTGAACCAATGATATGTCCTAGCAAAGGTTGATAATCGATATGTGTCATATCTATTTTCAACGAGATGATGTCAATTTTTAGATCGTAATTCAAATCAATAGACCAGGAATGGACAGTGCCATCTGGCAGGGCTGACCAGACCTAGATATTTACTATGAATATGATAGATATCCATTGTAAATAGAATATTCCACCCTCCACATTTCCTTTTTCATATGGCAGTGCCATGTTTACAAGGTATTCTTTCCAGCTTCCAATTGCCAGCATATTTTCTAGGAGATATGGCGAAAGGTGTTGATGCAAGAAGCTAAAAGATAATTGGTTGTCGCCTATAATTGCATTGCAAAAGGACTGTACAGTGTAAAACTGCAGCGACATAATACAAATTAAAAAAAGTAACGTACATGATAAAACTTTGGATATGGCAAAGTAATATGAAAACTCACTATCCATGTGCAATAAGACCTCAAATCTATTAGTACAAACTTTGGATATCTAAACATTTCGATACGAATAGTAAAAAGTAAAAAAAGTTTAGTACATGATAAAACTTTGGATATGGAAACATATAATTCATTGGGAATAGCACCAATAAGACCTCAAATCTATCATCTAATTAGATCATGACATATATGGGTTTTTTTATTATATAAAAAATAATTCTTTTACTTTTGTAGTTGGAACATTAGAAAGTATGAAAAAAATTGTAGTCAAACCACAAACTAATATAAAGTCAACAAATTGGATTGCTATAGTCCCTCTATGCCTTCGACAAGGACTAATAATAAAATAATACACATTTTCATCTATATGTTTAACCTTTGAAGTAAAAGTATACAAAATTTGTCCATTGGATGTAGCTTGGATGGTTGGGAGGAATGATTGTTACCCTCCCCACCCAAGTTCAATTCCTTGTAAGTGACATGTTATGCCATTAAATGGGTTTATTCCAAAAATATCTACCTCCCTATGTTCCCTCGTGGATTGCGGGGAGTTATCATGGAGTAGCATGCACCCTTGGTGCCCTGAACCACATGAAAAAAAAGAAAAGTATACAAAATGAATCTGTTTAACCTTTGAAGTAAAACTATACAAAATTAGTTTCATGTATACATACACTTTAGGTTTTCAGCCCACCTTCTAAATAAAACCTCAAACCTACCTAAAATAGTGCTATGAAACATGAATAATGACGACGATTTGAATGACATAATCGAGAACAATTTCCCATTCATTTAAAACAAAATTTAAAATTGTGATGACTTTACTAGAATGCTATTTTAATATTAAATGTTGAATGTTATTTTCATAATGAAAGTTGAATAATAATTTTCTCCTAATTTCTCCAACATTTCTTTGAATCTTCAACCTCAACAATATGGTGGACGACTTTAGCATCCAACCATACTGACACGAAAGAAAAAAATTGATTGGACCGAACTAGCACGAAAATTAATAGACTAAAAGAATAATTAACCGTTATTATTGTTAGTCCTTGTCGTAGGCATAGATGGACTATAGTGATAGATAAATCATTGACCTAGTATTAGATTGTGCATTGAATAGAGATATTTCCATATTGTCTATTGTTGGAACAAGGGAAGTGAAAACATCGATTTTTATATAATAAAAAGTGTCATGTTTATCAAGATCTAATTGGATAATGGATTGGAGGTCTTATTGCCGCCTTTTCTATTCCCAATGTTAAATATGTTGTCATATCCAAAGTATTTTGTAGTATATGGTATTTTTGAATCATATATTTTATTATGCATTGGTTGAAGGTGGATTAATGCTAGCATTAGTTCAAATGTTTCCCTTAGCATTTTCTGCTAGGTAGAATACATTCTCTACCATATTGCTATGTATGATTTTTTCTTTATTGTTGCGTGCTTCGAAAGAATAGGCATGCCACACTGCATATTTTATTAAATGCTTACACAAGCCCACATCGTTTGACGGTCTTGATAGTCTTAACTCTTCACCTAACATATCTGGGAGGCTTGAATGTTTATTGTACAGTTGTGTTGCAATACAGTTTTGTTCATGGTCGGAATTGTTGCTCGAGTGCTCCATCCTTGTTCGTTTCTTTGTTCCATGATTCTGGTTCTTATTTGATTCAACTTTGCAAAGTTGAGGTCCTGCACTTGCAGTTTGAGCTCTTCATGGTTGTTCATTGGTTTGTTGTTCTTCAACTTTGCAAGTTGTTGGACCTGTTGTTGCGGTTTATAGTTATTTTGGGATTGAGATTTTCTCAATCTTTGTTGACGGGTAAGTTTCTCTGTTCTTGTTGTTTTTCAATGGTGGGAGTTCTTGCCTCCAAATTCTATTGCAGACCCTCTTTGTTTGTGCTCTTAGTTTTTGTTCCTGTAAACCATGCCTCTACATATGCCAGTTGTTGCGTGCATAGGTTTTCCGACAATTGCAATGTATAGGCTTTTACGAAACGTAGTTGGGAGCTATCAGAAGAGGGAACCATCGGGCAGGGTGTAGACATAGGGTACGCTTTTATTTTGTGGGTCAGAAAACTATGTCTACCTTTTCTCTTTCTGCTAAGTAAAGTTATGGTTTTATTTATTTGCGTTCTTTCTTCTGTTTGGTTCAGCTCCCAGTGTCAGTATATTTTCTTCTCATCTTCTATGGGGACTAAGGGGAATTGAATTTGAGAATAAGAAGGTTGAAATATACATATGGGGATTGGTGCGCTATTTTGGTTTCCTTTTATTTTATTTTTCTACCTTTTATTTTTTTCCTCTGTTTTGATAGAAACTGAAAGTATGTAGAAAATAACTTGAAAATTATAGTTGAAAAGATGGAAGAAGTAATATATGTTGAGTCATACGAAATAGATACACAGTCCATTATACATGGTAGCATTGACGTGGTTTTGCATAGTAATGGGATTTTTAGATTGGATGCATTCTCATACACTGTTGGGGATTGCCTTTTCGATACATTCCAGGTTCTATTGCATTTCTGGTATTCGTCGACTGAACTGTGCAATGGATTGATAGATTATTTCTTGGCCTGTTTTGAAAATGACAATGTTGAGGCTTTGCAGTCCTATGAATACGAACTGGAATCTGATTTTCTTCGGCAGTTGCATGGAATAGATGATGTCTCTATGTATTTTTCAAATATGTGGTTGTCTATATCTCCATTTCTGCTTGCACATCAGAGGGGACTTTGGGGAGATACCTTTTCTATATGGTGGCTATCTAACTGGCTGAATATATCAGTTGGCATATGGTCATTGACAATAAAAACAAGATACCTACTATTCAACAAAACTGCATCTGACAATTCATATTGCATATTGTTCCATGATGCCAATGCCCTCAATGGCCATTATGAATCACTTATGTACAGAAAAATGTCCATATGCAATATAGAAGGTCCTCGTATTTACCTGTTCATTGTTTGCAAATACCTTCAATCGCAATTGAAACAGATTTTGCATGGCATAGATTGCCATGGTTTACACCTGGAAATAAATGTTGTGTCTACCTGTGGAGATACTCTATTCAATGCAATTTGTTGTTTGGTGGCATCCTAGTTTGATGTTCAGTCACTACGGCTTTACACTGTGCAGTCCTTTTGCAATGAGATTATAGGCGGCAACCAACATGATTTTATGTGCTTGCATCAACACCTTTGCCCATATCTCGTAGAAAATATGTCATCAATTGGAAGTTGGCAGGAATACCTTGTGAACATGGCACTTCCATATGAAAAAGGGAATATGGAGGGTTGGAGATTCTATTTGCAATGGATTTCTATGATATTCAAGGTGAATATCCATGTCTGGTTTCCCTTGCCAGATGGCACTATCCATTCATGGGTTACCAATTCAAATTACGATCGAACAATTGACATTGTGATATGGGAAGACAGGGCCGGAACAAAAAAAACATGCGTAAAATTCATGACTGTTGTGATGAGGCCAAAGAGGGCTTAAAAAAGCAGCATAGTGTAAGTTATCACAATTTGAAAAAAATTATTCGTCAAATTCGTTCGACTTGTGATAAGGCCATAGAGGCCTTGAACAAAAAACATAAAGTAGTTTCTAAGAAGTCGAGTGAGAGTGAAATTCATCTCAGTTTCCACCATCTCATCATGCCCTTCGGCAATAAACGTAGAGTAAGTTTCCACAACTTGAAAAAGGTCATGCGTGAGAGAAAAAAATACATTGGTACACTTCCTTTTAGAGACAAACTCACATATCACAATGTAAAGAAATTTGTTCGTGCAGAACAAAACATAAACATGTGCGATCACATATCCTAGATTGGTCGTGAAACTATGCCAATTCATGGTCTACAAGCAACACCATGCAGTAGTAGCAATGAAAACCAGGAAATAGTTTATGCCCATACTTCCCTACGAAAGAAAAATGGAAGACAAACCTACATGAAATAAATGAAAGACACTCCTTCCATTATATGTGCAATTTGTGAACAATTGAATTTTTCAAAAAATAGTAAGTTTTTCATGCCTGATTTTCAAGAAGAATACCTCCAGTTGACAGTGTATGATAAACCATTTTCCAGTGGGAAAGTTTGTTTTCCATGCAAATGATCAGTTGAAAATGGAAAACTGCCACAGTTTGCAACCCCTGACTGAATAAGATGTAGACACCACTAGCATTCATAAGTGCACTCATGGAACTTGAGGAGAGACTTGTGTCTTTGTAAATTGCATTTGCTCAAATCAGACCTTGGGGCTATAAACGACCCCATATGGGCTTAACATGATCAATTATTAATGTGCTTGTTCAGCTAGATGTTGTGCAAAAATCATTGCCACAATTCATTAACAATACAATTACAATCGTTGTCGCTCTGAAAAGACACTTGTGATACAAAAATGCATATCAGACAGGCAAATTGCATGTGCAGATTGTTATGAAAGCATTAAAGGAATTATGTTCTAGGGCCCTGTACAAAGCGGAGAACATTTGTATAAATTGCAACTGGAACAATGTCCTCGTAGAAGAACATGGAAACTCTACAGACACTCTCAAAAATCCTACTGATTTTGACACAAGTGATGAATCGGAGAATGAAACACCTACTAAAACATCGGTGCATGGATTCACTAATTCATCATGCATTCGTGACTTGCAAGACAAAATTGTCGAAATTGCACCTGGCGAGGGAAACATCCACTTGGAATATTCAAGGACAAATTCACCGAGGAAATGAACTTTCCAACACTCTTCTACAGTGATCCATGTGGCATTGATATTACAGAATGATTCAGTTATCATAAAATAGTCCGATGGGAGCTGCTACATTCAAGTGGTTCCTTCTCCTGTCACATAACAAATTTGTTTTTAAAAACAATGCGCATAATAATAGAACAAGTTCTATCCTATATGTGGGTCCGAATAAGGAAAGGCCAGTTACAAGGAAGAAAGTTGTTGGCGAAAGATGTGAAGTACAAAGTAAACCTAGAAAAAATTCCAAAATCTGATATTGGATACATAGATTTCAAGAACATCTGCACCTCTCCTGACTATTTGCAACAAAACAAAAAAATTATTTTTACAATGATTCGAGAATTGGACCCGCCAACATTTTTCATCACATTTACAAGTGTAGAGCATTGTTGGGATCCATTGGTGGTTGTCGTACCTGGCCTGCATATGAACAAGAAACCTAAAAAAGAAACAGATACAATGGAAAATAACAACATTGACTACCTCATAAGAAAAGACCCGGTGACATGCACTCGATACTATAGACATAGAATAAATTCTTTGAGACAATTGATATGCCATGATGAAACATTTTTCGAAAAAATATTGGACTACTTTTTTGTGACTGAATTCCATAATAGGGGAAATGAACATGACCATGCACTGATAGAGGGTGCACCGATCTATGGAGCTGATAACAATTCAGACATCAAACAATTTGTGGATAAATACATAACATGAAACACAAATCATTTGGATCTAGAACTTGTGAAAGTCCATAGACATTACCATACAAGAAGTTGTAGAAAACGAAAAAACTCGCATTTCAGATACAACTTTCCCGTGCCGCCAATAAGAGCTACAAGACTCATAGAGCCAGTTAGTTTAGAGGACAATGTTGTTGTTGAGAAATCTAAATCCTTGTTTGCATTTCTAGAACAAGGAGGATTTGACGAAATGATGATCTTTGATGCCTTCTTGACACATGTAAATCTATCAGAAAATGAGTACATCCAAGCCATAGAATGTACTCTTAGGCAACAAACACTTTTCCTTAAATGAAAACTCTCCCATATTTGGAACAACAGTTTCTCCAAGGACATGACAGTTATGTGGAATGCAAATACAAATGCACAGTACGTTCTGAATGCATATGTTGTAGAATTCTACTGTACCTCGTATATGACAAAAATTGACAAATCTATGACAAGTGCATTAAAAATAATACGAAAAGAACATGAAAGAAGTCATATTGATTCTATACAAATTATACACACACTTGGAAATGCATTGCTTAATCTTCAACAAATGTCTGCTCAACAAGTAGTTCACATTGCCCTTTCCTTTCCCCTCACTTGTAGTTCAAGAAAATGTGTCTTCATAAACACATCTCCACTTGAAAAACACACATTTGTGCTTAAGCCACCGATTTTGCTGCAACAAGAGCCTGGCAATTCAGAGGATGTCGTATGTCGCTCTATTATTGATTATTGAGTCCAGCTTCCATATCCTAGTAGGCATATCTGCTTAGCAGAATTTGTATCGCATTACAAAAAAAATGGTACACCCATATCAAAAAGAAAAAAACCCTCTATCATTGTGACTATAAAACATTGTGACTATAAAAATTATTGTAGAGAAAAATTGTTGTTGTACGTTCCGTTCGATGAAAATGAAGAGACATTAATACATAACTTCTCTACATGGGAGGCTGCGTATGTTGCGTTTGAGACTATAGTGCACATCAATGAATCTAGATTTACCTACAATGTTAATCCAACATGGGGTGATCTAGAAGTTTCACTTAATGGCCTAGAAAACCCTGGCGATCGGTATGAGACATTGAGAAAGCCAAAAACAACTAGAACTCCTTCTGAGTCCTATGACTTACAAGCGGATTTGCCTCGCCCTCCAGCAGCTAGAAGTGAAAAACGTATCAATATTGGTTTTCAAGTTACAAAACATCCTTTCTTAATTGAAAATAATGAATTCCACAGAATAAGATGTATGTTGAATCATGAACAACAAACAATTGTAAAGGACATTGTTCTTAAAAAATGCTTGAACATGAACAACCATGTGCACGTGTTCCTTACAGGTGGAGCAGGAGCAGGAAATACATTCACAGCGATAGAATTGTTCCAAATGCTTATACAAATCTATTATTCAAACAATTCCTCTGATCCTATGAAACCAAAGGGCCTAATAGTTTCATACATAGGAAAAGCTACATCCAATTCTGGTGGAACAATAGTCCACTCTACATTTTTAATGCCTTTTAATAAGTCACAGTTTCTTCCACTTAGCAAGGAAATGTTGGATACATTATCTAAGTTGTATGAGGAACTCCAACTTGTTTTTATAGATTAAGAATATTTGATTGGGAGTCATTTCTTCTATTCCATTGACAATCGACTAAGAAGCATAAAACATGTGTAGACATAATACTTTGGAAACATTGACATGATATTTTGTGGGGATCTTTACCAGGCACAACCCATCCAAGATTCTTTGATATTTGAACAACCTATTGTTAACATGGAAACAGTCACCCATGACTTCTGGAGAGACAATATTAAATTCTTTGAGTTGCATACTACAATGCACCAGACAAATGAAACAATCATTGAAATTCTGAATAGAATGCACACAAACAACCAAACATATGATGACTTAACCTATATCAATTTGAGATGCTTGTGGCCTGCACCAACAAACCCAATGTTCCCTTACCTGTTTTACAGAAACAAGTATGTTGCAAAGCATAACAGCCACATGTTGTCTCTCATTCCTGGCGATGATATCATCATCAATTTGATTGACCTGGAAGAAGACAACCATGGAAATGTGCCACATCATGAACATTCACTCACTTAACCTTTGCATATTCTACTGAAATTAGAAATGCTAGTTGAAATATATTCCTATAACTATGATTCATAGGATGTCTTGGCGAAAGGTGCATATGGAATACTAAAAGGCTATACGAAGACAAAAAAAATTGGATGCCCTTTGGATTAAGTTCCATGGACCACATATAGGCAAGCGACAATAAAGCAAGTTGTGTTATCTATATAATCCAAACACAGAAAGTGATTGGACACCTATTTTGAGAATATCGAAGCCAGTATCAACATCAGTAAAGACAGGTTGACTGAATATTCGAAAACAGTTTTCGATTGAACTTGCATGTGCACGTACAGTCCACGGATCATAAGGACTAACACTTGATAATGTTGCATTTCATCCTGTTGGAATTCAGATACATGGACTTGTATACACAACATTGTCCCATGTCAGAAGCATAGACTCCTTGTATTTACTAAGTCCTCTCACAAAAGATAACTTCAAAGTGAAACAAAAAGTTTATATTGAGATGGAATGACTCAGGACCACCGAAAAAT
>SNQJ01S0045035.1:57132-72617 GCA_010110895.2 Picea sitchensis
ATGCAGAACAAACAATTCCCAAATCACAATTGCATATCAAGTTACATTACACATGGAGTGATGATACTGGTGAAAAAACATGTACCAATTTTTGACCTTATACATATCGAAGAAAATAATGTTGAACTGGTGCTTGCAATTCTTTTTTCCCATGGAACAGAAGTTGCAATACTCAATCTCTATGCTGCTCCCCATGCAACATTCTCCAACATAGTACATGTTATTTCCANTACTTGTAGGAGACTTCAATATTGACATGCTACAAAATACTAGCAGAACAAAAGAATTGGAAAACTACATGTGCAAATACAATCTCCGCTTTCTTTTGAACAAAACAGGCCATCTGCAAAACACACTTATTGACCATGTTTGGTCCAATGTGCCCATTCCTCAATACATTATGTTTGTCTTAGACATATATTGGTCTGATCACGATACAATTGGTATTGCAATTCAATTATGACATATACATCAAACTTATTGCAAACTCATATTTCTATGTTTCAAAGCATATATGTATCCTTGATTTCTACACATATCGTTCTGGTGAGCATAAAATATACATGGTTCCAAAAAAAACAAAAGGTGCATCCTCCCAAAAATCCATTTGGGAATATATTTGTTAATGTTTAAGCCATTATTATAGTTCTTTGTGTTTCAATAGATAACAACAACATAAGACAAGATCACTAAGAAATACACAATCACAAGAGACGAAACATTTATCCTGGGAAACCCTCTAGGGGAAGAAAACCCAACAAAACTTCCTTATTATAGATAGCCAATACAATGCCAAGAGATAAATCAAACAAGTACAGAATGTCCTCTCCAAAATATGTGCCTCTCTCTCTCTCTCTTCTCCAACTACAGCTCCAAAACTTGTCTCTCAATGAACAAGTGAGTGTGTGTCTAAGTGACACGTGTGGGAGTGTCCTTTCACTGGCAGGGCCGACGTCTTCTTCTGGGTGGTTATAACCACCTTTATTATATTATGGGGCCTCTTTGATATATTCTGGGGCCTATTTCTCTTTCTGCCCATTATAATTACATTATGACCAATACACAAATAGGGATTTGGTCCTTTTACAATAGCCGACATGATCAATCCACAATGGGGATTGATCCAATGAATAATATATCAAATAATAATAAGAATACACTTTGCAGTTACATTATTTCAAAACTCCCCCTTAATAAGAAGGGTATTCTACAACAGCATCAAACAAGAGAGAGGCCTTTATCATCAACAGCGTTAGGAGGACAACATCATCAATATCATCTTGGAACACTGACTGGAAAATCTATAAATCATCGAAAGTTTTTTTCATCGGCAACATCGTCATTCTCAAAGGAATGTAATCATCATCTACATCAATATGTATTAGTATAAAACTAATACATCATCATCATCTTAGCACGAGGCTAGCTCATCATAATACAGAACTGGCTTTACGTCATAGTTGTTAAGCTAGAAGCTCAGTACTCATCTTGCTTTACGTCACAGCTTCTCAAGATGGAAGCACAGTACTAGTCTCATCTCAACGTCTTTCTTTACATCACAACACTCAAGATGGAAGAAAGATACTAGACTACATTTACGTCACAGCTATCAAGATGGAAGCACAATATTAGTCTCATCTCAATTTCTTGCTTTACGTCACAATCATCAGGTTGGAAGCAAGATACTAGACTGGCTTTACGTCATAGCTATCAAGATGGAAGCACAGTACTAGTCTCATCTCAACGTCTTTCTTTACGTCACAACCATCAGGTTGGAAGCAAGATACTGGATTGGATTTACGTCACAACAATCAAGCTGTAATCACATTACTAGTCTCATCTCATCATCTTGTTTTACGTCACAACCATCAGGTTGGAAGAAAGATACTAGATTGGCTTTACGTCATAGCTATCAAGCTGGAAGCACAATACTACTCTCATCACATCTTCTTTCTTTACGTCAAAACCATCAGGTTGGAAGCAAGATACTAGACTAGCTTTATGTCATAGCTGTCAAGATGGAAGCACAATACTAGTCTCATCACATCTCCTTGCTTTACATCACAGCCATCAAGTTGGAAGAAAGACACATCTCATCACAACAACTACTCCCCCTTTCAAGGAAGGTCCTTTCGTACTATACCAATCTTATCTCGAAAGTGCTCAAAATTTACACGAGATAGGGGCTTGGTCAACACATCAACAACCTATTCATTTGTGCTAACATACTGGAGATATAAGGCTCCTCTCTGCACCATGTCACATATGTAATGATAAAAAATCTCTATGTGCTTCGACCTATCATGGAATACATGATTCTCTGTCATCTTTATGCAGCTTTGTTTGTCACATAGGATCGTGGTTGCTTCCATCTCTAGGTCAAATAGGTTGGTTAGCAACTTTCGAAGCCATATAGCTTCACAACTGGCAGAACATGCAACAATGTATTATGCTTCTGTTGTGCTGAGAGATTTGATGGATTTCTTCCTACTCTGTCATGAGATCATGGTTGATCCCAAACTGAAACAACATCCTGAAGTGTTTTTCCTATTAGAAGCACTTCCTACCCAATCTGAATCAGTGCACCCACTCAATTTGAAAACTTAATCTCCATCATAATTGAGACCACAATCTAATGTACGCTTAAGGTACCTCATCACATGTTTTGTAGCCACAAGGTGAACATGTCTGGGTTCTACTAGAAACTGACTCAAGGTGTTCACAGAAAAACAAATATCTGGTTTGGTGTTCGTCAGGTGCATCACTAATCCAATGATATATCTATATAGTGTGGCATCAATCAATTCTAATGAAGTGTCGACCAACAGCTTTAGCTTCGCTTCCATGGGTGTATTCATGGACTTGCACTCTAACATGTCAAATACATTCAATAGTTTGACTACATACTTCCCTTGGTTAAGGAATATCCTCTCTGGACTCTGTCATACCTCAAGAGCTAAGAAATAGTGCATTAGGCCAAGGTCTTTCATCTCGAATTCTAAAGCAATTCTCTTCTTACATTCAGTGATGAGATTTTCTTCTCCAGTTAAGAATAAGTCATCCACATATTGCAATAATACCACTGGCTCATCGTTCATAACCTTGAAGTAGAGGTTAGACTCTTCTTTACTCTTGGTAAATCCCAAGCTCATTAGAAAGTTGTCTATCTGGCCATTCCAAGCTCTAGGAGCTTTCTTCAATCTGTACAAGGCTTTATTCAACTTCCATACATGAGACTTCCTATCTTCAACTTCAAATCCTTGAGGTTGTTCTATATACATTTTTTCTTCGATAACACCATTTAGGAAAGATGTCTTTACATCCATCCGGTGTAACTTCCACTTTATCTTAGCTGTAAGGGCTTTGATGGTTCTGATCGATGTGTATCTGGCTATAGGAGTGAATGTCTCTTCATAGTCAATGCCTTCTTTTTGAGAAAATCCACGAGATACAAATCTTGTTTTATACTTCTCAATACTTCTATCAACAACATGTTTTATTTTGAAGAGCCATCTGGATGATACCACATCCTTGTTATTCGGTCTAGGAACTATTTCCCATACATTGTTCTTTATTATGGATTGGTATTCTTCTGTCATGGCATATGCCCATTCTTTCTTCTAAATAGCTTCTTCAAAGCAGGTAGGCTCCTTTTCTAGGAGATCACACATCAAATCCATATAACTAGAGAATGGCTTAGGTCTCTTCACATGTCTTCTGGTTCCTTCGGGAACACCATACTTCTCTCCATATTGAATAATCTCTTTAGCCCAAGCTGGATTTCTTTTATGGAGGATCATCATTTGAGGAGGTTCTTGAAACTATGCTACGTCATGATCTTATATAATTTCCTCATTAGGGGAAGTTATGACTTCCCTCACTGGTTCTGCAGCTCTGGGAACCTCCCTCACTGATTCTACAACTCTGTGGATTACGTTTTCCTCTTCATATACCTCTTCAAGATGGCATTTTCTCGATTCATTGAGTGTTGCATATTCATCAGAGGTCACATCCCTGTTGATATCAATGTGGCGGTGACCTAGTATATAGATCCTAAAGGGCTTGGAGACCTCACAGTATCCCACAAATATTCCCTTCTGTCCCGAGGGTTCCATCTTGTTTCTTTTCTCTTTCGGTATATGCATAAATACTGGGAAGCCAAATATTTTGAGATGGCTTACCTCTGGCTTCTTTCCAGTGAACATCTCTTCCAGGGTCTTGAACCCAAGTGCAGTATGGAACAATTGATTTTGCACATATACAGATGTCATTGTTTCTTCTGGCCATAAGATCATAGGAAGATCTTGATCGTGGATCATGGTCTTTAGGACTTCCATTATCGTTCTGTTATTTCTTTCAGCCACACTGTTTTGTTGAGGATTATAGGGAATAGTGAATTCCCTCTTGATCCCAACATCTTTGGAGAAGTTCATGAACTCTTTTGAGGTGTATTCTCCTCCATTATCTGACCTGAGTATCTTGATCTTTCTTTCAGAAATATTCTCTATCAAGGCTTTGAATTCCTTGAACTTGTTCAACACTTCATCTTTATATTTAAAAAAAAATACAACCAGGTCTTACGAGAATAATCATCAATGAATGATACATAGTATACATACCCACTCATGGAGGATGATGGAATTGGGCCACACACATATGAATGGATGAGTTCTAGGACTCATTCTGCTTTGATGTCTCTCTTTGGAAAAGGGTTCTTGATGTTCTTCCCTTGTGCACATCCATTTCATACGCCTTCATGGTCAACCTTGAGTTCTGGTAAACCTGTGACCTCTTTGCATATGTATGGTAGCGCCTTGTATTTAATATGAGCTAATCTTCTATGCCAAAGTTCACATGGATTCTCAATGGCGTGGGTCATGGCATCTTCTGAGTGACCCTTTAGCTTATGAAATCCACCTTCTTCTTTTCCAATGATGATTGCTTCATTTATGGTCTCTCCTTTAGCACGTTTCCTTCTGCAACCTTTACTATAGCTTCCTCAGGGTTATTACCTATGACCTGGAGCAAGGTCAAAAAAACAACAAGCAAGAATAATATCCTTTAGATAATATAAAGTAATAGCACGAACAATCATCATAGTAGCTCCTTTAGAGCTATCACTTGTAACTTGTCTGAAGCAAAGATTAAAGGTAAGGAATACAATACAAAAATGAGGTCAACACTCTCATAGTGTTGTGATCAAAGATTCCTCCATGGAAAGATGGAACTAACACATGAGATTCTTCCTAGAGGAGGTGTTAGTTGTATCAGACAAATGATTACGTTGAGAATTTACCTTTATGTGCTCACATGCCATCAAGTATGATACTTTACAAAGACTGTTATTTCAACTATAGTCATCAAATTGGCATGTGTACCTTTGAATCTTATTAAATTGATTAATCAAACTTGGAGCCTTGTCCTCAGGAATGAGTTTTTTCTTGTCTTTTGAGTCTCTTTCACTCAAGATGACGAATGATTTATTCAGCCTATCTTCTGTACTAAGACAATACACTATCTTGAAAGAAGGTTGGGTTAGAGGATAAGTTCCATGATCTCAACTTTTAATCCATCTAATATCTTGACTCAGATTTTGATCAAAGATTAGAATGATGGTCATAGCTACAACATGCAACACTGATCAAAATAATGTCATAACAAATATATGCATATCAGAATAATCACAGCTGGGTTGCATCATTCCTCTGAATGTGTTGGATCTTGAGATCCTTCTGGATCTATGGAAAGAGATCCCTTCTCCTGTAAATACTCTTTAAAGTTTAACTATTTAAACATATGTGAGTACATACCTCTGATGGAATTTGCAGGTAGTGGCACCATCTGGTAGCAACGATAATCATTACCAACTTTTAAAAACTTCAAGGGTGTTTGTAACTGGTACTACGGCTGCAACTGCAATTGATACTGCAACTGAAACTGGTTCTGAGACTGCAACTGCAACTGCAACTTAGGGTTTTATGAGGAAACCCTAATTTTTTAAACTTCAAAATTTGAAGTTCTGATCCAGGGGATAGATGCACTGAGCTGAGGCGAGTAACATGGTGTGGTCAAATTTCTGAAAATCCAACTTTTACCCCCTCAAACTTGATCTGTGGATTTCTGGACTGGTGCTTCTGGGTTTTTGGTACCTCTGGTATTGTGGTGCTTCTGGTACTCTGGTTTTCTAGTTTTCTGGTACTTTGTGAAACTAGGGTTTCAATTTCCAGAAGATATAGCCACTGAAAAGGTGCGTTGAATGTGCCAAAATGTTCCTTGGGGGAGGGCACACTTTTCTAGATGATTTTAGGGCTAAAATACCTCTCCAACAAAAATCCCTAATTTGCATGTATGACAACAGTGACATTTTTCACTTTTCTCTTGTGAAATATGCTCTCTTAAGCTTGGCTCTGATACCATGTTAATGTTTAATCCATTATTATAGTTCTTTTCATTTCAATAGATAACATCAACATAAGACAATATCACTGAGAAATACACAATCACAAGAGACACAACATTTATCCAGGGAAGCCCTCTAGGAGAATAAAACCTAACAAAACTTCCTTATTATAGATAGCTAATACATTGTGTTATCACAAAACTTTTGTCAGCAAATGGTTACAGGAATCCAACATCTTCAAATAGCTATTAGTTCACCCATGGACCAAAATTACCAAAAACACATTTCCAAAAGGTCCAAAACTATACAATCAGTTATAAAATTAGGATGCGCTATGACTATACAGGGGGCACATGCACATGTGCCATCAAGAAACACAGGAAAAGTGCACATGTGCATGATGCGTGACTGTGGACGCTAAAATCCATGTACACCTGAGAACGACGCATTTATGATTTTGGTCAGCCTCCCACTCACTTCTAGTTCAGCTTCCAAGTTGATTTGACATCCAAATCTCGGCTGGATCTAGCTAGGTGGCTGGTCAAAGACCTAAAGGTTCCCTAAACAACCCCTTTTCACACTAAAAGATGGTTGCACAATACCTCAATGTGGTGCTATAAAACAAGGCCATGGGTTCACTACATATTCAAGGAATTCATTTTCAACATTATGTTGCTACTATTCTCTTGTGGAAACCTCTTTTCTCATCAAGAGCATACTAGCACCATTCCATTTGGGCAATCCGCATCACCTTTTTAGTGGGTTAGCTTGGGATTCTTTCACCATTTCTTTTAAGTTTTCAAGTTGTAAGAAGAGCTCAATCTTGGGGGTCCAAGAGCCCTCCCTTGGAGGAATAAGGGACCCAAAGTCCCCTTTCTCTTTGGTGTTTTATTTTTCACTAATACAATCCTTTCCATTGGTGACATGAGTCTTTTTTGTTTCTTGTTCTTATGTCCTTATGCACAATAGTTTAATTGTTTTTTCCTTTCCTAGTTTAATTCTTAGCTTAGTCTTTTATGTTTATTCTTTTAACCATTTCCTTTACTGTTGTCTTGCTTAGCTAACCCAACTAAGCTTGTAAGCACCTTTGTTTTTCTCATTTAGGTGACAAAAGAGGTGCAACACAATGCCAAGAGATAACTCAAACAAGTATAGAGGGTCCTCTCCAAAAGATGCGCCTCTCTCTCTCTCTCTCTTCTCCAACTGCAGTTCTGAAACTTGTCTCTCAATGAACAAGTGAGTGTGTGTCTAAGTGAGGCGCTAGCCTCCTTATTTATACAAGACTGGCATGTGTGGGAGTGTCCTTTCACTAGTAGGGCCAACTTCTTCTTCTGGGTGGTTATAACCACCTTTATTATATTCTGGGACCTCTTTGATATATTCTGGGGTAGACTTCTCTTTCTGCCTATTATAATTACATTATGACCAATCCGCAAAAGGGGATTTGGTCCTTTTATAATAGTCGACATGATCAATCCACACTGGGGATTGATCCAATGAATAATATATCAAATAATAATAATAATACACTTTGCAGTTACATTATTTCAACACTATTCATCTTATTCTATTTTTCTTTTGTATATCTACATAGTAGTTGCCTTTTTCTTAACATCTGAACTTATGTTCATATCCCTTTTGTTTTTTACTTTTGTTGATAGAAATAGAGAGGAAAACTATAGGGTGCAAAGAACTCCTACCCAGAGATGTAGACGAATCCATGCAAAGGTGCATTCTTTTTCTGCCCGTGTTCCATAGTAAACAATTTTTCATTTTCTTTCTCTGTATTTGTCAAACTTATTTGCAGCTATGTTTTTTATTTTTTTTTATTTTTGTGTCGAGAGGCTGCTATGTTGAACGTCCACCATCCAGCAAAAATGCAATGTTGAGCTAGCCAGCTTGCAAGTCCACTTGTCAATATGTATATCTCCCAACTATGACTACTATTTGCAAGACACGAAACATTAGAGGCACAATGTACAACCCGCAAGTGCGTGATCCAAATAAGTGGTTAAGTATGGAATAAGGGATCTGTGCATACTTGGTATGTAGTGCTCATTTCTGGGAGCCCGCCAACCCTAAAGTCTGTCAATTTCTATATTACAGAAATCAATAGAAGTAGAATGTTCAGTCGGGCAGCTCGCAAATCTGCTTGTCAAATGAAAAATATTGAGCTGGCCACCCCACAAATCCTCTTATCAATTTATTATCGTAAGAAATTTGCAAGGCACCAAACAATAGAGGCCCATTTTTAAACCTGCCAGCCTGACAACGCGCGATCCAGTAACTTTACATGGTCTATAAAATCTGAGCCACGCCGTAAATCCGCTATTCAATTTGTATATCACAGAACTATATGTGCTATTTGTAGAACACGAAACAATAGAGGCCTCTTTTTTGACCCCTCTCACCCGAGAACCCGCAAGTATGGAATGTGATATCGGTACATGATCTATAAAATCTCATGTCCATAGTTTATAAAGGTACATATTTAGTTTTGCCTCATTTCCACACACACTGATCTGGTAACCACACAGTTGGTGTTGCGCATGAATTATGAAATGTGCATTGGGAGTCAGATGAAGCCCTTTTCTTTGCTTGGCCTATTTTGAGACTTCCAGCCTGAGAACCCAATTTCTATATGAAGAAAATCGACCCGATGTACAACTCGCAAGTATGTATTGCTTGTTTGTGGGAGCCTGTTGTCCCTGGACTAGAATGTTGAACCGACTAGCCCGTAAATCCACTTGTTATTTTATTATCATAAGTTGTTCATAAGGCACCAAACAATAGAGCCCCATTTTTTGACCCTGCCAGCCTGAGAACCCATGATCCAGAAACTGTAGATGGTCTATAAAATTTCAACCACCTCGTAAGTCTGCTTCTGAATTTGTACATTGCAGAATTGTATGTGTTATTTGTAGAACACCAAACAATAGAGACCTTATTTTCAGCCCACCCTTCCGCCCGAGAACCCACGATCCCAAAAGTTCCCAAATATCGAATGCCATATCCGTACATGCTCTATAAAATCTTTTGTCCATACTTTATGAAGTACATTTTTAGTTTTTCCTTGTTTCTACACATACTGATCTAGTAACTGCAAAGTTTTTATTGCACATGAATTATGAAATATGCAGTGGGATTTAGACTGAGCACTTTGGTTTGCTTAGTTGAACAATTCTGATTCATGCAGTTTCAACATTGGACACTCAACAGTTTCTCCATGCACTTTTAGACTTGGCCATTGCTTCCTTTCTTTCTCTTCCCCGTGCCACTCACCTTCACAAGTGTGCATAATAGGAAATAGTGTTTATATATATATATTTGTTTGTGTGTGTCTGTGTCTTCTTTCTAAATCTTTAATGCTGACAGGTCATCGTGCAGGAACCATCCAAGCTATCATTGATGTGTGTGAGGCTTGAGAAGCTCTACCATCAATGCAATTTTTTGCGAAGGCTTTTCTTATCCCTTCCCAGTCTTAATTTCCAATGCCATGGAATGTCATTCGCACACCGCCATATTGCTTCCTTCACGAAACCTCCAATCTCTTCTTAGTCTTAATTTCAAATACCATCCAATGTCGTTCGGATGCTGCCAACTTGGTTCATTCACCAAACCTCTAATCCTTAAATGTTCTTCACTGTAACCCCCACTTTCACACTTCTAAGTATGCAATAATTACTCTTTACTTCTAACATGTCAGTATATAGGACGCATAGATATTGTCATTAATAAGGATATTTTCCATTCACACACATTGAAGCAATGTTTCTGGGGGCTTATATTGGCCCCTCCATTTCTTCATTTCAAGAAGCCTCTGCAACAAACCAACGTTTTCATAAACAACTGGAAGCAGCTCCACAACAGTTTTGAACAGATACAGTGAACATCTTCCTCACGAGCTTCCTATGCAGAAGAAGGGAAAATGAATTGTAGGGGAGGTGGAGAAACCCAAAATTTACATTGAAAAGATGGATCTTGATGCTGATTTGGAAAGCATGTTCTGCAACCTTGACAATCCTAGAGATGCAATTCATTATGCCTGCTCAATGAACATGGTTGATACCAATTTTTTTGACGAAGATGAATCCTTCGTATTCCAGAGCATTGTTTTTGAAACCAAATCAAAACAATTAATCATTGAAAAAAGAGATGTAAAAAATAAGAAAAGAAAACATCGTTTAGAACTTGACCTTGCCAACATGCAGGCGTCCAAAATATCTGAACTTCACATGGCAGCTAGAGATTCTCTTCATGATTCTGTTGGAGTCATTGAAGCCGAAAATGCCAGAATAAAGAACTGGATTAAGGAATTAGAGGAAGCTTTGTTTCCTATGCCATTACTTGCCAGTTATTTGGAAATAGCCATGCCCACGACTATGTGCACCCCTGCAACAACTCTAAAAGGGTCCTCTCGCTTCCTTACATCCTTTAGAGGATATGTGGAGAAAAATATCAACAAAAGAATGGAACTAATTACAAAGGCCTAGGAAACATCACAGAATATGGATTCCCTAGGCAGCAGAGCACATAACTTGCTCCTAATTCTACAGATGGATTTAAAAAATGAAGAAACTTTCTATATGTAGAGGGTCATCCATTTTTCCTTTTATGTCAACAACATTCCAGAGATGAGAAGAAGACAACATGATCTCCTCTCTGAAAAATGGCTTACTCAATTAGAAGTATGTTGGAAAGAGAAAGTGAAGAACCTGTATCTCATCATCCAATCATGTGAGCAAGCAATATCGATGAAATAAACATTATTCACAAATATCACCAAAATAGACTTAGCAGGAAAGAAAAATGGCTTCGAGGACCCCAGCTTAACCCTCAACTCGTTAGCGTTAACCAAGCAAGCTTTCGATAAACAAGTTGATAATTTGAAGGCCTTGTCTTTAGAAAATTTTTACAGGATTGTTGAATATCATGAAGAAGAGGTGGACAACTGGCTTGTTCGCTATTAGGTACAGAATGGAGACATTCATGAATCTTTGTGTAAACTTTCAATTGATCTAAGTGATTTAGAAAATGAATTTTTCAGCATTCAAATCTGCAATGACATCAACATGGCTCCCTGCAGAAGCTATATTGAAGAGAACTTGAAGTGGGCCACCAACGAAATCCAACAGTCAAATGCATAAATGATCTATTTATCAATCCATTTATTCAAGCGGGCTGCCCACAAAAACCAACAGGGAAAGGAATGACCAAGAAAATACCAAAATTACTTATATGTACCATCCCTATAAGTGTATAGTGATAGTCTTGTCTTTATTGATCCAGTTATTCCAACTTTTCTAAGTAGAAATCTATATCCAAAAACTGATCTTCCCATTTCTACTTTTCAGGTATTACATTCTATGGTGTCCAACTTCTTTCCACAGTCCTATTTCTTCTACATACTTATTTTATGGTTCACGGGAGCCCCAATCCCAGTCTATATGACAAATGCATTTACATTTCCAGGGATATGTAACAAAATACTATTTTTTTCATATATTCGAAATAAATATATTCTTTTGTCTCCTTATATAATTATTGTTCCTAGATTTTTATCTTCAGCTATGCTGAATGTGAAGTCATTATATTTATTTCATCTCAATTCTTTTTTTTTCTTATGCATTTTTTCTCCGGCCTGGTCATTTTCAAAATAGAGTATGACATAAATCACTCACTCAAATTTGAGATATCATATTTCACACACACACACACACACACACACACACACACACGTGTGTGTGTGTGTTTGTGTTTCTTTTAATTTCCAAGAATATGTAACACGTTTGATTTTTTTCTATATATATGTCATAAAATTGTGTTCACTACCTTTTTTGTACTCAAACGTATAGTAATATGTCATTTCTTGCATCTTTACCACCTGTCCTTCATACTTTTGCCAGAAAGGCCCTTAAAATTAAAATAGTCCGCAAGTCCACTTGTGAATCTGTATATCACAGAATTGTGGGTGCTCTTTCTAGGAAATGGAACAATAGACGCCCAATTTTCAGTCTGCTAGGTCAACAACCTGTGATCCAAAAACTGTGTAAGTATGGAATCAGGGCCCCCATACTTTATAAAAGTACGTATTTCGTATGTATAAAAGTAAATATCTACTTTCAAAAATTACGTTTTTGCTATGTATAATTTATGCTCTCCAGGAACCTATAATTTGATATATTTCAATTTCTTGTATCGACGAGCCCCTATTTTAAAGAAAACTAATTTGGGAATGCTATTTATTTGGTCTTTTTGTCCACCGCCCTATGTAACAAATATTGGTACTATGTTTTTCGTACATTTGTCCAACACCGTATGTAAAACCTATGTAAAGAAAACTAATTCGCCAATGCTAAATTTTTGGGACACAAGCCCCTTGAAATTCAAATAGTCTGCAGGTCCCATTATCAATTTGTATATCATGGAACTCTTGGTTCTATTCGAAGCACATGGAACAATAGAAGCCTGATTTTCAGGTCCCTAGCCCGAGAACCCGCGATCCAGAAACTGGCGAAGTATGGAATGAGGGTTCCATCCATGTTCTAATTCGGGAATGCTAGTTTTTTCCCTGCTTTTATGTGTTCCTATATTTTTATCTTCAGCTATGTTGAATGTAAAGTCATTATGTTTATTTTATCTCAATTCTATTTTTTCTCGTGCATATTTTCTCCTACCTTGACATTTTCAAAATTAACTATGACATAAATCACTCACTCAAATTTGAGATATCATATTTCACACAGACACATATATGTGTGTGTGTGTGTGTGTGTGTGTGTGTGTGTGTGTGTTTCTTTAAATTTCCAGGAATATGTAACATTTATTATTATTTTTTTTTATAAATGTCATAAAATTGTGTTCACTACTTTATTTCTACTCAAACGTATAGAGAGTATGTTATTTCTTCCATCTTTACTACATGCCCTTCATAATGTTTGCCACAAATGCCCTTAAAATTAAAATAGTCCACAACAACGCTTCTGAATTTACCCCAATTTCTAGCCCGCCAGCTCGAGAACCCACATTCCAAAAACTTCCTAAGCATGGAATCAGCATATGTATAAAAGTAAATATCTACTTTAAAAAATTACGTATTTGGTATGTATAGTTTACTGTCTCCAGGAACCTACAATTTCATAAATTTCAATTTCTTATGTCCAGGAGCCCTTGTTTTAAAGAAAACTAATTACATAATGCTATTTATTTTCTCCTTTTCTCCACCGCCCTTTGTAACAGACATTGGTACTATACCTTTTGTCCTTTTCTCCACCAGCGTATGTAAAACCTACCTAAACAAAACTAATTTGTGAATGCTGGATTTTCTGGAAACGAGCTCCTTAAAATTCAAATAGTCTGCAAGTTTGATTCTCAATTTGTAAATCGTGGTACCGTTGGTGCTATTTGTAGGACACATAACAACAAAAGATCGATTTTCAGGTCCCCATCTTGAGAACCCGCGATCGAAAAACTAGCTAAGTCGACAACCCACATTTTTAAAGAAAACTAGTTCCAGAATGCTATTTTTTTCATACTTTTTTCCAGCAGCCTATGTAACAGACATCAATAATATTTTTTTTTCTTTTTTTTGTCCACTACCATATGTAAAAAGGAAAACTAATTCGGTAATGATATACTTGTTCCTTATAAATGGCATGAACTTGAAACTGTAAAAAGCATGAACCAAAACTGAAAAAGCATCCATCGAAACTGAGAAAAAAGAATGAACCAAAATTGGACGCAATTCTAAATGGCATGAACTCGAAACAATAAAAAGAATGAACCAAATCTGAAAAAGAATCCATCAAAATTGAGAAAAAAACATGAACCAAAATTGAAAAAGAAATTCTAAACGGGATGAACTCGAAACTGTAAAAAAGCATGAACCAAAACTGAAAAAGCATCCATCAAAAATAAAATCTTGAGCAGTCGATTGAAGAGAGAGAGGTAGAGGCAAGAAACTATCTATCAGTTGAAAGAGAGGTGGAAGAAGAACTCTATATATCAAATCCAACCCTATTTCTACATTTTCTCCCTATGTTTCAACATTTTCTCCCTTTGTTTCAACATTTTCCTCCTCCTCTATCTATGGTATTGTATGCATGTGTGGTTGTATGGTATTCTATGCAAGTCCGATTGACAATTTGTATATCGTGAAACTCTAGCCATTGTTTGTAGGCCATGGAACAACAAAAGCCCAATTTTCAACCCGCTAGACCGAGAACCTGCCATACAAAAAATTCAAATAGTCTGCAAGATAGCTTCTCAATTTGTATATCGAGGAACTCTCGGTGCTATTTGTAGAGAACAGAACAACAAAAATCCAATATTCATCCCCCAATCCCGAAAACCCGGAATGAAGCTTCTGTACATGCTCTATATATCTATTTAATCAAATTACATATTTAATTTTTGTAGGCCAAAGAACAACAGAAGCCCAATTTTCAGCTCGAGAACTCGCGATCCGAAAACTCAGTCTACAAGACCGCATGTAAATTTCTATATTGCGGAGCCCTCGGTGCTATTTGTAGGACAGAGAACAACAAAAGCCTTATTTTCATCCCCCCAACATGAGAACCCATGATCCAAAAACTCAAATAGTCTGCAAGACCGCTTCTCATTTTGTATTTCGCGGAACTCTTGGTGCTATTTGTAGGGCACGGAACAACAGAAACCCAATTTTCAGCCCACCACCCCAACAACCCCAAAATAAAGCTTTCATGCATGCTCTATATATATGTTGAAATAATGTAACTGTGAAGAGCATTCTTATTATTATTTTGTTATTGGATTAAATCCCCATTGTGGATTAATCATGTCATTATTATTATTGTTGTTATTGGATTAATCCCCATTGAGGATTATTCATGTCGGTAATTGTATAAGGACCAAATCCCCTTTTGCGGATTGGTCATTGGACAATTACAAAGGACAGAATAAGAAGTCGGCCCCATCAATTATAATGGAAGACCCAGAATTAATTAAAGGTGGGTTTACCCACCCAGAGTGAGAGGTCGGCCCAACCAGTTGTGACCTTTCACACGTGTCAGTCTGATATAAAGAAGAGGCTAGCGCCTTACTTCAA